>JAHWFP010081030.1:0-26419 GCA_023313725.1 Lithobius niger
TTTTTTTTTTTTTTTTTACCCTAAACACAGGACGCGGGGGTCATTGTTTTAAATTGGTTACCCAGCAATCTAGACTAAACTGTCGGCGGTTTTTCTTTGCTGTAAGGGTGGTACCGGCATGGAATTCCTTTAAAAAAATGAAACTGTCTCAGGAGGGTCACTTGGTATTTTTAGGCGGCTGCTTGACCTTGAGGTTTTGACTCCACTTCTGCTAAGACCTGCTTTTGTGATTTGAACTGCTTTTGTATTTAAATTGAAACTGTTCTTTAGGAAAGCTGTGCTGTAAGTGGTACTAACGACCGTTGCTTGACCGGCTTGCTTGCACAAAACGAAGTTTTATTATTATTATTAATATTAAATTCCTAATGCTTTCTGCTGCGAATAAGCTGCCTTGTAATTAAACCGGAAAAAAATTTCCACCAAAAGCAAAGCAGGAAACGCACACCTCGCTAACACTGGCCCTGCTTAATGACTTAGTAAGCCAATTCCGGAAGTCCCACTTTATAAATATAATTTTAGCCTATTCTGTCGGAACGTGTGCATGTACGGATTTAGCAGGGTTTTTGTGCTTGAAATATATTTTTAAAGAACTTTCTTCAATGCTATCTTTATACGAATTTCGCAGAGTTAACATAATTGGTGCGAAACCACTGCGAAACCTCTCTACTGCGTATATGCTGTCATGTAACGAAACCGAAAAATAAACTTTTCAACATGAAGCAAAGCAGTAAACATACACAATACACCACTGGATCATCACATGGGTCTTTATAGGAGGATCTCGTAACAGTTTTTCGTCAAAATATATTTATTGCTTTCCTACTAAGGACGAAAGCTGGCCGCTGGGTAGTAAGGGTCTAATACTTACCAGCCCCTTACTGACAAAATTTTACACCTAGCCCCTGGCTGTCGGAGATTGTCCGTGTTCCTTCTAGATTTTGCCATTTAAACTCTTACTCTTAACATTTAACGTTTCGTTATTGTTTATTAATACGTGTTACTTTAAGAATTGCAGCTCAACTATAAAACCGTGCAGTTGACGGTACTGCCTGCAATGAGACGAATGCACAATATACCCAACCTCGAGATGCAGTACGACTTCCTTTTTATTTTTACTTTCACGTTTATATTTTTGTTTGTTTGAAGGAAATCAGTCAATAATAAGCACAATTTCAAAATGCCTGCCTGATTAAAAGATAGCGTGCATCACAGATTAATAATGACGATGCACATTCATTGTTCCAATTGGTAAAAACTATATCGTCTGTATTCATAATTTCAAAAGAGATTATTAGATTAGAAATTATCAGTGACGATGGCACATTCACTCTTTCACTTGGTGTTAGTTGTTTCGTTTCCATTCTAAATTTGAAGGAAATTGGACTATAATAATCATAATTTCAAAATGGCTGCCTGATTTCAAGATGGTGGCCAATAGAGATTACTAGTGTCGATGGCATATTCACTGTGGTATCAACTATTTTATCTCCGTTCTACATTTGAAGGAAATCTTATGATAATAAGCATAATTTCAAAATGGCCACCCAATTTCAGAATGGTGGCCATTATAGATTACGTGACGATGGCACATTCACTGTTTCGCTGGTATCAAGTATTTTGTCTCCGTATAAAGTTGAAGCAAATCGGGTATAAGCATAATTTCAAAAGAGATTATTAGATTAGAAATTATCAGTGACGATGGCACATTCACTCTTTCACTTGGTGTCAGTTATTTCGTCTCCGTTCTAAATTTGAAGGAAATCGGACTATAATAAGTAAAATTTCACGATGGATAAATGGTCAAAATCGGCTTCCATTCAGCACTCCAAGGTCATAGAATTTTCGGACTCCACAGAAGAACAAGTAACCAGGAAGTGACACAATGCTGTTGACGATATTGTCACGAAGATGTGTTTTGGAGACTCAGAAGACATTAAGATTTTCAGATTTGACATGAACTTTTTAAAATTCGTAAACCCTATTTAAAATCCCCACAGAATTGAAATAACTTTTTTGACTTAAGTGACTGAAAAAATTTAATGCTCGTCGCCTTATCATAATTGGAATGGTTCCTCTACTTGTTGATGTTTTATTACTTAATGTGTGGATTATTGTTCTGAATATCCGAAGTTTACATATCTGATTAAGTGGCATTGTCATCTTGCGATTCATGATCGGATTCACTCTCGCTTATTTCATGCATATCCTTTGATTATTACTCGGTTTTGTATGTATCAATTGTTTCTTGGAAACAATTTGGCTATTCAGGATTGAAAGACGAAGGCTCGACTTAAATAAATACAGATGCAAACCTATTTACGTTGCCTTTTCGACTTATATGTCAGACTGACTAAGCAGGGAATCGAACCCACGACCTTTGGAACCAAAGGCCGAAGGACTTCCGCTGAGCCATACTGACACGCCCTGTTTGGCTCAGAGGTAGGACTTCGGCCTTTGGTTGTAAAGGTCGTGTGTTCGATTCCCCGCTCAGGCAGTCTGACATACAAGTCCAAAAGGCAACGTAGATAGGTTTGCATCTGTATTTATTTGGCTATTCTTAGCATGATGGTTTCATTGTTTCAGAACACTGTGCTCACGATTCTTTCGAAAAGTAATGTGTGTCGTTAAGGTTAAAGTAGCGTTAATTTTGTCAGAAATTTCATTTTGGTCTGAAGATTATTGTGGTTTAGGAGGCTTCTGTATGGCAGAACACCCAGATAGACTTGATGTATATTTTAGGCGGCTTCTGAAAACCATTACTTCGGCCCGTGAGACGAGAGGTTTGAGCACCTAAGTATGTCGCCAAGTTTATCTTCCACTGTTGGGCAGAAAGAGGAGTTCGTAGGAAACTTTGTTTTTAATTGAAAGCAGACATCACTGATTCCAAACAGTATGGTTTTGTTTTGTTTGAGGGTTAAGAACACAAACGAACACAAAGGCGAAACGAATATACGGTTTCAGCAAACGAACACTTTCACTGGTCTATTGAATGTAGTAATTATTAGCGGGTTGGTTTGTTGGTCAACTTTCGGACGTCTACTGAGCTTTTACAATTTACAAGATTTAATCAAATGAATAAAATTCTAAAGAATGGCTTTTATCGATTAAAGTTCTCGACAACACTAAGTAATTTTATAGTTGTGTTTTTATCGTATTTGTTTATCATAATGATATGTTGTAAGTTTTCAACAGAAATACAACGTACCAACAAGTTTTAACAGTATTCCTGATGAATTTTTACATTTACCAGATTTAATCAAATGAACAGAAGTGTTAAAAAATGATTTATATATCGACTCAAAATTCTTGATCACTTTTAGAATGTTATAAATTTGTTTTAGTCATATTTGTTTACCATAGCCTAATGTTTCGCTGTAAGTTTTGTTTTACGTATTTCGTATTGCTTTTCTATTGTGTTTATATCGTATCTCCCGTACAAGCTCTGAAGTGGGTTTCGGGCTGCTTTTGTCTGAAATAAATTCATTAATAATGGCCCAGTCAAGCAATGTAGGTTTATTGTTAGTTGTATTCTGCGGTTGCGAATTAGTTGACTACGAGTTTTGATTTTTCAATCTTCGATATTGACCTCTAGCAAGCGAATTTCTGAAACCTTCAATATCGAGGGAAGCAACACTCACGGGAAGAAGTGTGGACTTCCACACATGGGGGGGGGGGGCGAATGGGGCGCTTGACCCTGCCCTCATGGCAAAGTGCCCTTTCTTCTGAAAAAAAATGGCCGAGATTTGCTGGAGCGGTGGTGAAGGATAAGCAAAGGCGTAAAGAAGCGTCAATAACTGCTAAGAAAGTGGTGGAAAAAAAGGGCAGAAAAGGATTAAATTACAAAATGGAGGGCAAAAAAAGGTGAAAACGATACCACCAAAAAAAGTCATCAAACGTGAAATTTTGTAAAAAGGGGGGCTCTTATTGAATGGCATGCCTGCGCATTTACGTTAAATGAATTTCCTAGGATCGATTTCTTGATTTCTGATGCTGCCAGTTTCATGTGTCTCCTTCATGAACTTAGACGCACTCATTAGAAAGAGGAATAACCTCATAATTGTATTTCCACTAGAGGAAGCCCGTGCTACGCACGGGGTCGGTCAGAAATTAAATTTACAGACCGTCTTTCTGGCTCCCCGGCCCCCCCCCCCCCCCGGCCCGCCAACCTTGGAAACTGGCTTAGAAACGCTACTTCCCCACTCCCACCTACCCTTTCCCCACTCCCACTCCCAACTCCCATTTTCGCCCGCCCAACCTTTTATCACCTTTTGTGTGGTGTGTCCCCAGTGGGTACACATTCATGGCAGACTAAATTCCATTTTGCATTAGACGTCATGCCACGTCAAGCGTCGTGTCTCGTTTGCCCGGAGCTGAGGTGTGAACGCCTTCATCTGCGAATTAAATAAGCCATAGCATCGTTTCCAGCTGCCAATTTAATTTTAACCATCAACAATCAACGGTTTGGACGATAGTTTTCAATCCTTAGCATGTGCACCAGGAATTGTTAGGCACCGTAGCAAAGACATTACACGTGCACGAAAACAATGAGAAGTGATTGTTGTCCTTCCGGTTGTCCTTTTAGCTTTTCCTTTAGCCTTCCTTTTAGCCAGCCTCCAGAATTATTATGTAGAATATTACTTACCAGGGCAGTGAGTCATACTGTCAAAATGGCCCACATCCACGATAGCTAGGTTGTAAAAAAATATATAAAAAAAAACAAAGATGAACAATAACAAATACGTATACATACTAATTTCCATTGTTCTCAAGACGAAAACATTCACAAAATAATAGACGGTTAAAACATTTGCTTCATGAACTTACGTCTTGCATTTATCATAGGAAAAGTATGATAAGTTGTAGTAAAACTGTTCCTACTAAAGGTCAATAGTACGCTTTGGCTGTCAAAGTTCCTTTGTACACAGTACCTTCCTGCACAAGTTTCATCTCAAGTTTCTGTAATTATTATTGTATGGTTCTTAATAACACACTACGATGCAGAACCAAATTCAGATACAATAGTGTGTCATCACTGCACTCCTTTCTTTCAGTTTGAAATATGGTATTAATTGATAACATAAGCGAGCAGCAATGTACAAGTAAGTGTATGTTTTAATGATTATCTTCGTTTAAAAGAGTCTTGTTGCATTGTTGCATGAATGAATAGGTTTACGATCGAACCAAATTCTCCATTAGGCCTATCTGCTACTTACGAAACTAAAACTGCTGCTAAAAAAATTAGGCCTAAAAAAATGAAAAGTGAATAACGAATATATATATATAGGATTGAGCAGAGAGGTTGGACACCCTGTCAATAATAGTTGGTATATTATGGAAAAACCGTGCATTGTTTGAAGGTAAATGGGGAGGGCAAACCATGTATCTATGACTGACTTTGCACAGTCTGTCAAGTTAAGGAGGAAAATCATCACCACAGATCTTTAAAAACAAGCGGCTTCCTAGTCGCATCCGGTCTTCTGTACAGTTCTGCCACTACCAATAGTAACGCACACTTCTCTATCACGCATTGCAACAGCTATTTCTATTATATAATCTAAAAACAGTAACCATCAGAATTGCCCGTTACAAATGTGTTAGCTTTTAAGCTTATTTTACGTTTTAGGCATAATTGTCAGCGTTTAGGCCTAATTTACAACTTTAATTTCGTAAGTAGCAACTAACGGAGATTTAGATTGTATACAGTAAGCCTATTCATTTTTGCAACACGGTATGCGTCCGCGCACACAGTTACACTGTTACAATGGAATGCGCAACATAGCCTATATAGATCAGTGGCAGTAGGGAAGGGACAGGAGAAACGCTGCAGCAGCGACTCGTAGCAACTATTGACGTTGCCATGGTAACGTGATTTGAGACCTAATTTTCATTTTTTTAGGCCTAATTTTTTTAGCAGCAGTTTTAGTTTCGTAAGTAGCAGATAGGCCTAATGGAGAATTTGGTTCGATCGTAAACCTATTCATTCATGCAACAATGCAACAAGACTCTTTTAAACGAAGATAAAATGTTTTTGTTTTTACGGCTACGTTAACACAAATCTTTAGACGATGAAATGTTATTATTTAAGTTAGTTACGTCGAAGAAGTCTATTAGCTATAAGGAGGCAACGATATTTTAATTTGCCATGTTATTTAACTAACTTTTGACACTGAATGGACGTTGTAAACAGTGGTCGTCAGTTTCTGGTACCGTTGCGAAGTTGAAAAAAAGGGACGGACGGACGGACGAATAAAGTCGTTGCAATAGTCTTCCCAGCCGGTACGGGTGTACAAAAGACTAAAAAAAAAGACCCATGTTCAAGTGAACATGATGCATTGTTTCAGAGTTTGCTGCGCTCTATTATCAAGCAAGAAGGATAAGCAAAGGCGTAAAGTCATCATAAATAAATATTAAAAAAATACTCAATAAAAAACTACAAACATGGCTGCAAAACTAGCACTGTTCTTGAATTATCATTAGCCAAATGATAAAGTAAAACAAAGCGTGCACGTAAGTCAGGATAACGCAGTAGAACGACTAATATGGAAATGGTGGTCTGATAATACGATTACCTTGTCAGCCAGAGTTCCCAGGTTTGAGTCATATCTCACCCACCCCTGGCATTTTCAAGACGCGAAGGGCCCCATGACACCTGTGCTCGTGCTCTATTATGGCATGCAGAAGATCCTGGGAATCGGGATTATCCAGCAAAATTGTCCCTTGTCGAAAAAATTAATTTGTAGGCAGGGTACGATTAGCAAAAACGTTGTTTCCTGATCAAAACAAGCTCCAAAATTGACACAAACCAAGCAACATTTTTTATTTTCAGCATGATTATCCAACCCTCGTTCACCAAAAATGATGCTGAAAACAAAACAAAAATGCGAGCAGCTAAAAGAGAGATGGTCTGCATTAATCAGCCTTTTAGGAATGACGACATTCCAACATGGCCGACTGATGCAGGCCATCCGATCTCTTTTAGCTCCTCATGTTTTTGTGTTTTCATCATCATTTTTTTGTGAACAAGGTATGGATCTTCACACTGAAAATAAAAAATATTGCTTGATTTGTGTCAATTGTGGACCTTGTCTTGATCAGGAAACAATTTTTTTATTAAAAATTGTCCCTCTTGCCCTCTGGCTCTGTGGCTTTGCTGGGAGCAAAAATATTCAATACCAAGTTTATGAAAAAATTGGGAGGTACTCTTTGAAATGTTTATTATGTAGTAGCAGATGATTGTGTAAGAGTGGCTTCTAAGTCAATAGAAAAATCGTTTCTTAATTAATTCTAGGTCGATCCTGATTTTCAGCGAACAAAATTTCAGTTTTGTCTATGTCGGAAGAGTGTTGTGTGACGACACTAGTTTTCTTTACTGAAAAGCAGTTTCGTGTGAGAATCAATTCAAAAACAATTTGTCTTTTGACACAAGAGAGCCCCGATGCACAATCATTGTGTTACCAGATAATAAACAATTTAAAGGAGTGCATTGCAATTTTGCGTAAACTTTGTATTGCAAATATTGGCTGCTATCTGGTTAACCCGTTGCTGCTTACTTCTAATGTACAATGGCGGGGAGGAGGGCACTAATCTGTGTCGCCCTACATGTTCCAACTTAGATTCACAATTTGCTTTACTTTTTTTCTGTTGTTAATCTAATGGTGATTCAAAACTATTTTACTATAGTCTGTTCCACATTATGTTTGCAGGAAACTGACTGTATGATGGCTCTTTTCTTTCCACTACGAGTGCAAAAAAAACATAGATGTCCCACTCACAGACTGTAGCAATAATTGTGTAAAGTCTACAAGTGTGATATCCACATGTTTTGCACTCATGGTGCAAGGAAACGTGGCGTCATGGAGTCAGTTTTCTGCAAACATAATGTGGAACGACGTTTTTATAGTAGCTGACTCATGTCTACAGTGTTTATTGAGTTTTCATTTTATTATGACTGTAAGCCACAGCACTTTATCATTTCTTCATAGCGTAGTGAATTCTGCACCTAAATGTTGCACTTTAAGGAAATATAAGATTGAATGCCGTCCTGTGTTTCAATGTGAATGAAATGCTAATTTCTGCTCGAGTGGCTTCCTAGCCAATCACTGCGTGAGATACAGTCTAATGGTACTCAATACTATGCTTAAAACAAAAGAACACACAAAAGGCTACTAACACACTCATGACTCCTAAGCTTTCATTAGCTGGTATTTAACAGTTCTATTAAGGTCTTTAAATGTAGTTCATGGTTCCAAAACGTTACAAGATACCAAATTTTATGTAATGTAGAGATTCACCATGGGAATCCACTAGAAAAAAAAAACAAGACTGCCCACTAAGGTTGGGAATGACCATCTAGTACAGAGAACCGACGGCCTCTATTTCACAACACTGCCTGCCCCGAATTTCCCAGCCAATACTGAGAGATTTAGCTAATAAGTACTTGCAAGTGGGAGTTGTAAGACACGATGAATTCTGAAAGGTTTTGGTTTGTAACGTTTTTCGTGCTGTTGTATATCTGTACTGTTGGCCAAAAGCAGGATTGATTTATAGTAATGTATAGGTGTAATAATAACAATAATAAAAATGTATTGCTAGCAACAGCAAAAGATGAGAGGAAGGGCCAACTCTACCTACTATTACCCCACCCAATGAAATGGTAGACCTCATTGTTAAATGCAACAAATTAACCAACCCATATAACAATGAAAACGTCCAGTTTAGGTCCCCTTTTAATCAACACAACTCGAGTATATCTCTTAACTATCTCAATCTATATAAGTATTAGCTCTTACGCTGGCCATGTAGAGACTTTGTAAATAAACGCTGAACAGACTAAATACGAGGTCTCCAACCAAATATGGTGACCACACAGGGCAAGTGTCTTCTATAATGGGCCTTACAAAAACTTTAAAACCCCAAACTAAAGCATTAGCATCTCCAGAGGTAAATAACTTTATCAATAATGCTATATGTTGGTTTGCGGATCTGGTAATATTTAGACAGTGCTTTGTATATTTGAGATCCGAAGAGAACCAAATGCCTCTTAACCCAAGATCCTTCACTACTCTGCACATAACCAGTGTGTTGACGAGTCCTTCTTTTCCTATGATTCCTTCCTTCTAGCATCTAGAATGTTAATGCTAATTGTTTATTGCAAACGAATGTAAGTAGAAAGTGTAAGAAGAACTTTACAAAAAGAGCTCATTGCAACAACACCTTCCTTCCATGCTGACATGGGCTAACATTCCAGCAATAAACAACGCATAACAGCCTACTTAAGAAATTTGACCCTAGAAACGTCCACCATTGTATAAATGCTTCATTACCATTGAAAGCTGCTTTTCTTTACTAAATGTAGGCAGCATGCATAGCTTGTTTCATACTAGATAGCTTGTTTGTTGCCTATACAGATAGCTTGCTCTACTAGACTGCAAATGCTGACAGCAATACTGGCCTAAATGCAAGGCGTAAACTCAGTCTACGGGCAAAGAGCAACAGGTAAAAGGCTGTTTTACAATTTTCGTTAACCAAAAGCCATTCACATAACTTATACATGGAACACTGAACCGATTTCACATAAAGTACATTTGCACGGAATATTATTGCAAGTCGAATGCAATTATTTATTCCATTATGCAACTGTACCAGTTTATGAATGTAAACCCTGTAAGATTTCAAGAGCTGCAATTCAGGGTATATAAAGTTCAGCATGCATCATTGGGTTCGTGAACTAATCGCAATCAGGTAAGTCAAATTACATGACGATGGTTTCGCATGGAACGGGATTTCCACCTCAAATTGGCCCAACCAAAGTAATCCTTCAATGTGTACTTTCAGCAGCAACATCATAATCACTCATAGGCCTATCCTTCGTGTTAGTATTCTTCACTTCCGTTGTTCTTCTGTTTTTGTTGTTGTTTTGTTTTGATCATTTTGCGGTGTTCTTTGCCGTCACAATTAAAGGCACCTTTTCTCCTTTTTAACTCCTGGATGCAGTCCCGTAGAATCATCGAGCAATATAAAGAAAATAGCGGTAAACTAAAAATGACGTGACCACAACGATAACCACACGATTTGCAGCAATGACGTGATTTTCATAACTAAAATGAGACCACGTGACCCACATCATCCTATTGGCTGACAGAGAATCTGGAACGTGAGTACTGTGTTTAGAATATGGGCAACGCTATCAAAATGGTGAACTGGAGCCTTTAATAACAATAATAATTAAGCCCCTGCATTAGTTTCCCCAGACAGGTGTCAGCCTGGCTTTTGCGGCTAATCTAATAAGTTTTTTTTATGGAGTTATGGATTAATCTATATAACTAAGATCGTAATATTTTATTTGCCAGATCACCGAGATACCCACTGCTAACTATTGAAGTCGTATGCTGCTAACTATTGAATTGTCAGAATAAGTAATGATTCGAACTGATGACGTCATGCTTTTTTTTCCAGACACAATATTTTCATGCAAACGGGATCTAATCCTCCATGTCTCTTAACCCTGGACCTAACTAAATCTAATGAAAGCTTGGGCGACTACTAACGGGAAATCACATGTATGTGAGTGTGTGAGTGTCAGCAGTGGGAATCTAGATAATCCGTATTCTATTGACATCCTTAGTGGGAATCTCGATAATCTTTATTTCGTTGAAAACCGTAGTGGGGATCTAGGCCTCTATGTCTCTTAACCCTGGATCAAACTAAATCTAATGAAAGCTTGGGCGACTGCTCCCGAGAAATCACAGTATTTCCATGCAAAAGGGAAATCACAACAATGCTCTACAAAACCGGCCTACATATTGGGGGGGGGGGGGGGATGCCCGAGTGAACATATATTGGGTAAATCCAGCTTGTAACCTGGCTAATGGGTAATTCTATACATATCACCTACAGAATGGTACCGCTTACTTTTAGTCGGCAATCGCGAACCAATGACTTGAACTTCATTCACTTGAACAATGCAAGAAGTATTGGCGTCGTTCCCATTGCCACAATCATGCCTGTCCTCTCTACACAGTGCCGTGATCTGAATGCTGACATATCTTCCCTCCGGCACAGAATCGCATTTATAGACTGCCTTCCCAGGTAGAACTGCACGATCATTTGCTATGGCTTCGACACAGACAGAAACAGAATCGGGAATGAAAAGAGTGTCTGGATCTGCTATCTTGATATCTATGTCACTAACTCGTATAGTAACGTCATGGAACCGTTCTGCAATCCAAACAACAAACAAAGAAAGGATGAGTTTTACGCACACTTTCATCATTTAGGCACGGCATCAAACTGCAAATAAGACTTAGAATTAAAAGAATGGACATGCATGCTATTATCTGAGGGAAATAGCACGCTATTATATAATATTAGTGTTTATAAAATGCTTAGGCGTATAACATACGGATGTAAGTTTTTAAAAATGAAAGCCTAATGCTCTAAAGGAACAGATACAAAAACAAGACATGTAAGCCTTCAGCGTCGCACTAATATGTGCAAAAGAATAAGCAGCATGACAAAAAACAAGCTGGAGCTTCATTTGCACGTATTAGTGCAATGCTAAAGGCTTGTATCTGTTATGTTAGAGAATTAATTGTTTTAAGGCTAAGATCCGTATTTTATATGATTAAGCGTTTTTTTTTAATACTATTTCGTGCTATTTTATTTATTGGAGTTATTCCAGGTAACTTAAATTGCTAAAATTTTGATACGAGATAATCGCATTATGAAGTAATTGAGATGAACGCTTTTTGAGATAAATCAGTCGCATTAAAATAACGTTCAGAAGGCTGTGGTCCTTGTTAATACCTACATTTTAAGCTATAAAAATTGAAAATAGGTTTATAGGTTTAATCTCTAGGTGAGAGCAAAATTTACCCAAAATGTATAACAATGACAAGGAACGATATCGTATTTTAGTCACATTAAAATAGCGTTAAACGGCTCTGGTCCTACATTTTAAGTTATAAAAGTTGAAATTACTCATTGGTTCGATCTCCAGGTGAAAGCAAAATTTATCCAACAAGATAACAACAACTACAGCAATAATATTGTAGTCACATTAAAATAACGTTCAAGGGGCCTTGGTTTTTGACAATACCTGCATTTTAATCTAAACAAATTGAAAATCGGTTCATTAGGTCGATAGGTGAGAGCAAAATTTTCCCCACAAGAACAACAACAACTATATTTGAGTATTGTATTCACATAAAAAATAGTGTTAGGGATCGTTCGTTATTTATCAACGGGATGGCTGGCTGATTGTCGTTGCAAGCACAAAAAAAATTCATGACCCCCTCCTTTGGTGTTAGTGATTTTTTTTGCCCCCCACCCCCCAAAAAAAAAAAAATTTATTACAATTTTCATTTTCCTGAAATGAGTGGACGATACGTACTAGGCCTACTTTAATACCTTGTGTTATGTGCTGAGCTAAATAAATTTATTAATATTCTATACCTTGCCGTGCATTTAAAAATTTTTTAGACCCCCTCCCTCTTCATATAAAAATTTTCATGTCCCCCCACCTCATTTTCGCCGGCCCACCCCCGTTCATAAATAATGAATGGTCCCTTAAACGATTCCTACAATTTGAGCTGTAAAGAAGTTAAAACTGCGTTCATTGGTTCAGTGTGACAAAACATGGAGTCGGCAGATTGTCACAAATGTGACATCACACTTTAATATGAAATTTCAATATGCGCATGAGAATGCACTATGGCCAATCAAGCAATTTATACTCTTGCAAACAAGGTGCAATGCTTGGCAAGTGTAGCCTTGCATAAACACAATTCAACGAATGTTTCAGTAAGCTTTGATGAGTTTGCTGAAAAAAAGTTTCCTATATGGTCCGAGTACAAAACACAACGTCTGAATGGCACGATGCGTGCAGAACTTTACCTATGAAACTATATGAGTCACCTTTCATACTCATGGTCTCAAGGCTTGCTCATTTTTTGAAAAAAAATGTTTGCTGAATCCAATGGTGTAATCTTGCGTTCATGATTCTGACGTCAATGCACCTATACTACATAACAAGTGCATGACCTGTACATAACAAGCAGCTTTCAGGTGTAGTACAGTTATTGGAGGTATGCAAATAGCCATTTATAAAAAAAATGTTCGACTGAAGCATGGTTGATTCTATTCGTTCTTTTAAAATTATTTACACTATGATACCGATAAACCTGGAGATGAATTACTTTTAACAGAAACAATAGTTGCATACCGCCAATCTGAGACCACTGCTCATGTAACTAAAAACATTTTTTTTTTAATCTCATTTCCCTACCTATACAGTATACATATTAATGTAATGCCCACCCCCGCCCTGGAAAAACCTGGTATCCCCATCTAAAATTGTCTTCTGTGTACATGATTTTTAGAGGAACCGAAGGGAGTAGCCTATAGAAATAAAATACGTTAGAAAAAAATTAAAAAAATTCCTCTTCTGACCTTGCTGCAGTCCGTTATCAAGATGATCAAAAAAATAAAAACAAAAACGCAAAAATGCACTGAAACATGCTCAAATCCTAGCATTTAACAGAAACTAAAGAATCCTTTATAAAATGGAGGAAGTAAAAATTGAATCAAAACAGCTGTAAACCTGACATTGCACAATACGAAACCCACATGCTTTCTCCCTGGCTAATGAAACTTTGAAGTCAGTAGGGCAGATCGAGCATTTCATTTTAAACAGTAAAGACCAAAACTGTAGCCCGCCAAGAATAGTAACGAGGTCTGCATCGACGCCAGCAACTCTTCATTTGAGAACGGCACCTGTCCTACTCCATCATCCACCAACTTTGCATCATCCGACACCACCACATCTTCATGAATTTCAGCAAAGTCATTTTCGTTTGTTGACGCCATCTCGTTTGATTCTTCTATCGTGGTCATAATTCTGCCCAGAAAAGTTGATAACTTTGCTTCCAAACAAGAAAACAAAGGCAGCGATGCCAAACACGTCCTACCCTAACAACGTGCTCAAAATGTGATGAGGGGAACAAACAAGATGGCGGCCTCCTAGTTAGGAGTAGCAGCGCCCCTGGCGGGAGAGGAGAGAAAGTTTGGATACAAGCTAAAAAAGGGAGTTTTTTAGTTGATAAATGAGCAGTGATAGCGTAAAATGATGATTTTAAGCATAATTACTGAAGTAAGTATTTGCAGGTAGTAAGAAACTTATTTTATGATTTAACGTCGTTGTGAACGTTGGGGGAAGGGGTGTTTAAAATACGGAGAGATTAGGTAGGTTAATTCTGACTTGATATTGTTTTTCAGAGAAGAAAACGTTAAATTATTATTTTCCAAATCAGTGAAGTGCCCTGTAGTTATCCAAAGCTTCCCCAAAGAATTTGCTTGATCATTCGCTTTCTAGTCGTCAAATAAGTGACGAAATTCTCTTATTTTATTTTTTGTTTCGTGTTGCCAATATAAGTGTAGTTGCAGGACGCTTCCTTGCATGGAATTTGTTAGAAAACATTTTGTGCTGTTTTAAGCAATTGATTTTTATCATTCAGTTCTACTGGACTATCAAAGTGCCTAAGAGTTGGATGGGAGGGCGAAATCAATTGAATATTTTGTGTAGAAAGCTATTTTCCAAGTGGCTCAATAATTCCCTGGAAAACCGGCCACCTAAAAACCCGGACCACTGCACTGTGACTGAGGTTGGCGCTAATGACCAAGCTGTCGACGCGCCATTAAGCCTCAATCCCCCCCCCCCACCAAAAAAAATAGGTTTAGTTGGGGTGGACCTCTTTTGTAACGCCATTTGTGCTAGCAAACGAAAGTGGAACCAATAAACAAACATTTATTAAAAGACGTATGTGCTTCCTTTTTCAAGCTTATGTTAAAAAAAACAAAAGCTTGTGTTAAAAGCGTTTTTCACAGTCTAAGAAACTGAGGTCAGAGGCACACCGCGCCCGCATCGTGTGAAAATCAGCATTCTGTTTAATATACCAAACATGCAAAACAAGTTAGCGTGTGTACGGACATGAGCAAAGTTTTCAGATTGATGGGTGCTTCTCAGCCCCGCACTGGTTCACTGGCGTCCGATTCATGTAAAATACTGTTTTACAGCTGGTAGTTCTTGCATAACCACACTTACACGCATTTGCAGGAAGCGCCCATTCCGCAGCAGCATCGTTAATTCGATTCAAATTGTTATTTCATGGCATAGAACTATGTGCATGTGCACAGAACAATGATGGTGAGCAAAAAAGGAAAATCGGTATTTTCTAAAGTGTCATTATACTTACTTTGGTAGTCCTTTCTGTGATATACAATGACGGCATAAACTGCATAAGATGCATTAAGATCAACACGCCACCAATTGAATTTGTGATTATCTATAAATAAAACAACGAATAATTAGCCTACAGAAAATATGCGTCAAAGACTTCTGAGCAATTTGCATTAAATTAGAAATATTACAAGTTAGGAATATGGGCCTACATAAGTTAAGTCATATTTAAAGTAGTAGGTAATGTAAATCTTTGAGTTATGCCTATACTCTTATTCTTTTTCAGGTAAAGAGAAAGACATGAAGTCGAATTACACTGGAAACGTATAATAATAAAACCAAATCATAGTAGACGTTTCCATGTAATACTTTACATCTATAAAAGACTAAGTACTGTAATATAATAGAAACTCACTTAAATCAGATGACCTGCCTACACATTATTTTTTGCTGAGTGGATATAGTAACAAGTGCCTGTCAGTGAAAAACGCAGTTACATCGACAAATTCACCTGGACAAAATCATCATAGGCAATTCAGAATATTGGCTCTACTGTGCACGTTTCTTAATACAAATTATTTGAGAGCTCTGTTTAAGACATATATCATTGTGCAACCTTTAATCCCTTTAATAATACGCAATGCAGTTAATAGTAGCTGTTTAAATGATCCTTTAACACCTACTAATAAAACTAATAATAGGTAGTGGTTATAATTGGCATACTTTTGCAACAATGGTCCCTTTATACGTGATTTATTGTGATAGTTTTGTTTTTCCGAGGCTTAGCCGAGGTGTAACCCGAGGCGTTAAGAGCCGAGGAAGCAAAACTATCACATTAAATCATGTATAAAGGGACCATTTTTGCAAAAGTATGGCAATAACTAATTTTTCACAATACTTTAAATACTTTTTTTCCCCGTTTTGGGATGAATTATTCCAAAATACCAGTATTACCTGGTTGATTTTGATTTCTATTGCCTGTTGAAAATATAAATTACCTTTTTTTTTATTAGCATTCTCCTTCTCAAATGCTGTTCAAACTAACGAAATTCAAATGAAGAGGTCCTTCCGTGTCACTACCCACTGCGCAGGTTTCCTGTGCAGCCTCCATCATATAAAAGTCGAAGCGGAGCAGCTGTGCTCATATTTCGAACCTCTATTGTGCCCAGATGGCGACAAGAGGGGAGGAGGGTGGCACAAAGGTAATGTATATTTTCAACGGGCAATAAAAACCAAAATCAACCAGGTATAGTGGTATTTTGGAGTTTCTAGATGCTTTGGAAATATCATTACCTTTTTTTTATTAGCAATCCCATAGACTTTGTCTCGGCGGCGGGCACCATCTGACTCAAGTTCCCTCAGGTAGCGACTGGTTCCCTATACAGAATTCAAAGAGTGTAAAAAGGGGTATTAAAGTATACATCGGGCAGCAACAAATGGCCCGATCCTACATAGTCCCTCAGCATGATGGGACATATCCCTAAGGATGAGGGACGTAAAAACTGTAGGATGTCTCCAAGAGGCTGCTTCCATGATGTAGGTAATGGGAATATTATTGTAATGTGCCCAAGACGCAGAAATTGCTTGAAGTTCGTGGGCAGTAACTTTGATCCCTTATGATGCACAGCTTATGTCTAGTGCTCCATATGCCTGAACAATGACACTTTTAAGCCATGTGGCAATCATACGAGTGGAGGTAGTACCAACTTTGTTACTAAAGGGAAGGAAGAGTTGCGAGCATCCTCGGCGAAGTGGTTTAGATGCCTTAAGATAAAATTGGATCGCCCGGACTGGGCATAGGGACCGTTCTTCTTCATCACCTAGGATGGTGGAAAAGGAAGGTATGATGAAGAGATGAGGTCGTTCGTCGGGTTTTTGAGTTTTGGCACGAAAGGTTGTTCTTGGAGCGAGTGTTACGCCAGTGTAGTCATTCTGTGTAGTCTCTCTCTGTTGCGGAAAGGGCCTGTAATTCAGAAACTGTCGTCGAATACGAGGTCTGTCCATGGGAAAGGAATGGATCAAAGAGGAAATTCTGTAGTCTGTAAGAAGGTCAGTGTTGCCAGCTGCCTTGAAGACAGCGTTAAGGGCGGATCAATAAACTAGGATGGTGAAACCCTTGAGACAAGGTTGTGAGGAATCGAAGTAAGTCTGGCGTAGGGGGATGGATTGGATCGACTTGTTCCGTGATACATCAATGAAATCATCGTCGCCAATGACTGTCGTAAATTTTGTTGGTAGAGGATCTGACAACTCTTGAAGCGATGCATAAGGCCTCGTCTTCGAAAATGCTAGTTGCTCAGAGGAGCTGGATGATAGTAGCCGCCCGTGAAGTCGGAGGGACTGTTGGTTCGTGTGTCAGATCGACCGCATTGGGTGAAGAGGTCCGGTCGATTCGATAGGCTGCGGGGAGCGTCTATGAGGATATCCAAGAGGATGGGGAACCAGGCCATGGCCGGCGAGTTCGGTGCACTCAGGAGGAACCATCCGTGTGACTTGGAGATTCTACGTAGAACAAGCGGTAGGAGCCGAGGAGGAGGAAATGCATAAGCGTATAGATGATTCCAGTTCAGTGTTAGTGCATCCACAGCCCAGGCTCGGCAATCCGGTAGTGGGCTGACGAAGAGGGGAAGTCTGGCATTGGAATTCGTGGCAAAGAGGTCGACCATTGGTTGATTTCAAAGGCAGTATAGGGTGGAACAGACAGTGGAGTGTAGGGTCCATTCACTGGTTGGTGGCTTCCGGCGAGATAGGGAATCAGCAGTTACATTCAGGGAACCCGGAATGTAAAGAGGTAGAAGACAGACGTGGAGGTGAATGCAAAGTTGAAAAATTTGGGAGGTGATGTGGTGAAGGGACAGGGAACGCGTTCCACCTCCTTTCCAAAGGTAGGCGACAGCTGTCATATTGTCCACATGGACTTGTACCATGCGTCCTGTGATTTGATATTGGAAACATTCGAGTCCTAGTAGGACTGCACGGAGTGCCAAGCGATTGATGTGTTTCGTTGTGTTGGTTGGCCATGAATTGAAAATGGAAAGGTTGTCGAGGTAGGCACCCCATCCCATCAGTGATGCATCTGTGAACAAGTGGATCTGTGGGATGGGTTTGTGAAGAGGGTACTGTGGCTGTTAGGTTGAGGATGTCCATCCACCAAGTGAATGTTTCGAAGGGGGGGAGGGAATGAGTTGTTGAGGTGGCAGATTTATGGCTAGTTGTGGATCGCCCCACTGGGCAGACCGGTAATGGTGTAATGGACTTGCCATCCACCTCCCGTGAAGGACGCGGTCTGCAAAGGAATCCACGATTCCGACAATAAAGGCAAGATCCCGGAAGGTATGTAGAGGGGTTCGAATGAATGACCTGGCGATCGTAGATGATTCTCGATCCTCTCTGGTGATGGCATGACTGCTGCTTTCTTTAGGTCGAAGAATACACCTAGGAACACGAAGGACTGGGCTAGTTGAAGGATTTTGGAAAATTTATGCCCAGACCCAGTCGATAAAAAAGGGATATGACGGCGTGTAAATTGTTGGAGAGTGTAAGCAGATCGGGGTGAGGTAGGAGACAGTCATCGAGGAATGCATCAAGGCAGCTGCCTTGTTGATTTAGGTGGGCGAGGAGCGGCCGAAGAACTATGGAGAAAATGCGTGGCGCAGCATTTAAGCCAAAGGAAAGACAAAGAAACTCGTAGACAGTTCCGTCATGTAGAAACCAGAATAGGTGGCAGACAGATGCATGAAGCGGAATGTGAAGGTATGCATCCGCAAGGTCTGTCGAGACCGTCCAGTCGAGGGGTTGTAAAGAGTCCCGAATGGAGGACACTGTCTCCATCTGAAAGTGAGGATAGGAAATGAACCGATTTAGGGGTTTTAGATTGAAAATAAGGCGAGTTCCGCCTGATTTTTTGTTGCAAAGAAAAATGTTACTGTAAAATCCTTGAGGGAATGGGGGTAAAACAACACGAACTGCTTCTTTTTGAAGTAGTGCGACGATTTCTGTTCAGAGCTGAATGAGAGCTGGAGATTCCAGTTCCCACGGTGGATCTTGTACCGGTGGTTTGTGTAAAAACTTTCGTTTGAAGCCGTTGGAAACAATAGACAGGATGTGGGATCAGAAGTTATCCTTTGTCAGCCTTGGCACGGAACCAAAGACATCCCCCCCCCCCCCAATTCCTGTGGGGGAGGTGAAATGTCAGTAATTATCTCGGTCCCTGGGACGATATTGGGAGAAGGATCGTTGGTTTCCATCTTGGGTGGAGGATAGACCCAGGGAACGACCGCGTCCGCGTCCCTGGGATCATGATGGAAAGGGCGATGCGGAACATGGAGGCGGAAGCGGGATATGGTCTGGTTTGTTGGTTTTCCATTCCTCTTCAGGTGGATTGGGCTTAGAAGAAGGTGCGGAACGTCGACGATGGACCTGGCAATACCTGTTATACCGAGGTTTACGTGAGATGGTGTGGAGCTACCTTAGGGATTACTTCTCGGAACAGGGATTCGGATTCATGGATTGGCTGATTCCGGAGAAGATGGCGAGTAGAATCGTGAAGGTTTGGTGCTGTGTTGAGGGCGACTTCTCGTAGGAGGAGTGTGGAGTTGAAAAGAGCCCTCGTGAACCAATAAATGGCGTGGTAAGTCGCGAAGCAGCTCTTCCTGAAAACTTGATTGATAAGGAACGCAAGTTAACGAGTGTCATCTGGAGGCGGATCGGTGTAGAGTCGTTCGCATAGTGCGTTGGCTGCGGTACTGAGGACGTCGGTCTGGGATGCAGCGCAGACACCTAGCTGAAGGATACGATCGTTGTCTCGAAGCACAAAAACGAAACCGCAGCACGTCACGGTGGGTAGAGAGATGATCCAAAATCCAACTTAGTATCTTCAGTAAGGAATTCTGATTGAGGGTAAGTGTCAAAGTTCCCTGTGTTGGCCTTGCCCTCTCCGATAAGACGAAAGTAGTAATTTTCTCAGCCTTGTCGAGGCGGAGACAGATCCTTAGACAATTCGAGTGGAGAACCGTTACCAAGGAGGACGCCATCGTCCTAAGGAGCGTTGTGAGGAGTGCGGTGGACTGACCAAGTAAGGGAGGCTGATGCGGAAGATGGTCACGAAGACCGAAGCCAAATCCAGTAGCAAGGCCTCGATTTTTGGGTACCGGTTCCTTGTTGGGAGGGTTTATACAAAAAAATAGTCTGGGGCGATTCCTTCGACTGTCTTTAACAATTCCGGCAGCGGAATTTCGGAGGGATCGGAATCTCCCTGGAGAGGCTGCTCGTGGTCAGGTAAAGACGGGTCAGGTGAATAATAGGAATCGTAGTCTTCATGTAATGAAGGATCAATTGCTGGCGCAATTGGCGGTGGAGTAGCCACATTGGGATGCGGAGGCGGATCGACAGTCGCACCAGATGGTCCCGCGTCGATTACTGAGGATCGGTGTTGCTTAGGGACCGAAGCAAGCCATGTTGACGGTAGTCTGAAATTGGCACTTTGCGCTTAAAGTTTTGAAAAGAGGAATCCATCATGTCATGTACTTGGAAAGTGGTAAGAGGTTCATCGGTTCGTCGAGTAGCGGATCGGTCGGTAATCGAGGGTTGTGACGAACATGAAGATAAGTCCAGAAGTGTAAGCTGCGGACCGACGGAGGACGCCAACTAGGCAAAACCCTTCCGAGCCTTGAATTGCATATTGAGGTAGACATAGCATTCCTTGGTGCGAGAGAGTTCCTCGGAAAGGGATCGAAGGTCCTGTACCGGGGGTGGTTGGCTGCAAGGAATCAGTGACGTAGCTGCGGTATGGCAAGCTAACGGAAGCGAAGGTTCGGAGAAGAAGGGATTTAGATGTGGAAGCGGTTGTCCCAAAGAATCCTGCTCCATGGTAAGTTCCAGTATTTCAACATTGTCCATGGTAAGTGGAACCTACGTTGGGGATGCGGAATGAGGAGTGCGGGATACGGAACCGTTCCTAGGGGTTCCTTTAGTTCGCGGCATCAGAATAGGCGGTATCGAGGGATCGAGGAATCGAGAGCTTGAGGAACCGTGGCGGAATCGATGTGAACAGCTCGGCGGCTAGAGAAGAAAAGGTGAGCAAGTGGGTAGCGACACGGAAGGACCTCTTCATTTGAACAGCATTTGAGAAGGAGAATGCTAATAAAAAAAAAGGTAATGGATATTTTCAAGGAAACTAGACAGAGCTGTTTCTTGTATTTATCTTGGTATTGTCCATTGTTTTTCTCCCTGGCGTTCAACAATCGTTGGTTGCTAAAATGTTATTACAATGTTCACTGTTATATAAGTGTAGCAATAAGGTAGTTATTCTGACAAGTATAACATTACGATAACAATACAAACGACGACGAGATAGCATAGGATAATATGATAATACGAACGATGACGAGATAGCATAGGAACTGTAAAAGTGTACCAATGTCTAATAAGTCATTTATTGTGACACAAACAATGGTGTCAACAATGCTGCATTCGATTTATTGCTGAGTCTTATAACAATGAAAACGAAAAAGTATGGTGATAAGTAGTGGCGACAGCTGTCATACTTTTGTGGCATACTTTTGCAACAATGGTCTCTCTATATGTGATTTATTGTGATAGTTTTGTTCTTCCGAGACTTAGCCGAGGCGTTAAGAGCCGAGGAAGCAAAACTATCACAATAGTATCACAATAGTTTTTGTTCTTGCTAAGTATGCCTGAATTAGTTAAAAATTAAGAAAATTAGTTAAAAATTCGTTTTAACTAATTTTTGGACAATGGATGTAATGGTGAAAACCTTTTGTCTTTAATTGGTAACCAGAGTAGAAGAAAATATAGGTAGTGCCACTCTTTCTCTGACAACGGTAAACATTTGGATGGAACTAGTAGCTGCTTTCAGCAATTTATCACCAAATGGTGCTGTCGTTTGGTAACAGGAAGCGCAAAGTATCATGGGAATCAAGCCTATTAAGCGTCACTAAAACAAATTGATCACGATAAGAATACAAAATTAATCGCTTAATATCTATCATAACTCAAATTAGGACGTTAAAATAATTTTAAGAAAGTTCAGAATTGGCTGATCAAGTTTTATTTTTTAAATCTAACATTCAATTTCAAAACAGGTTGTCTTTCTGAGTGGAGCTAAGTATAACACATTGTTTCATATTCCGAGAATGTCCGAGAAGCGTGAGATTGGCCGTTTAGGCTGAAGCTTCTTCCGTGGTTTATTGTAACAAACTATATACAGTTTGAATGAGACACAGAATAAGTTCTTTAACTTCGGATGTTGCCCACGCACGAGTATTTCGTCAATTTCCGCAGATATAGCCGCTATTACCATGGTTACTAGGGCAACGATGCTGCCAGTTTTTATTTCAAGTTTGGCCCCCTGCGAGAACCTGACAAGTGCTGCCTTCGGTGCCATTGGTTAAAGCAGGTATTATATTATAACACATTTTCAGAAAAGCGTCACTACCTGCTAATCTACCCTGTTGGTAATGTTTCCAAGTTAAAACAGGCAACGAACGGACGGACAAAACTATTCCTGTGTTGTCTTCCCAGCTTTCGCTCTACAGAAGACTGCCACCACTTGAAATCTTAAGAAGGTTGATGTGTATTATTTCAAGCAATTTTAATAATGACAGATGACACCAATCATGAGGTCTGACATGCTTGGAATGTAGACAGAATGGACATATTTTAGTAACTGCGCTATAACTGAACTGAGCTCTCATGAATCGAATATTCGTGTAGAACGTGCACATTTTAAAATTATGTCTAAAAATCCCAAAAACTTTACAAACTACGCGTTCAACATTAAAAACTGTTGCTGCATAGTTTTATAAAAATTTTCTTTCTTTACCAACATTGCAGGTAAATACATGTTGACTCAGCATTAAAATCTCCCGTGGGGCACCGTTTTATCAGTTATGTCTAAAGTCGGAAAATGGTCACATCGTGTCAGCTTGGTTGATGTTCTTGACATTCGCTAGCACGCATGAATACTGAATACACGCATGTAAAAGTACGCTCTATTTTTTTTTAATGTAGGATCATTTTTTAACGATCAAGAATAAAAAAAAAAGTATTCAAACAAACAAATAAACAAACACATTCGCGGTATTCAAATCACGACATACAGCAAGACAGGGTTGGTGCTAAGGCGCCCATCTTCTGGGGCCATCCATCTGGCATCGTCCCCCGGGAGTTAAACAATGGGTGCTCTCCTCGTATTCACCTACCTGCTAGAGCAAGAAAGTACTGTAACATGAGCCAGCTAACGAATAGGTCTTGAGTTTGCAGGCATCATCACTTTGATAGGGACGTACCAGTGTTTTCTCCTTTTATGGTGAGTGATTTATACACTGTATTTTTACATTGGAAAGAAATTACTGCCACTTCTACAAAATCTGTGAAACAGACACCCAAAAATGGAAATGCAAAGCACGTTACTTTTAATTCTATTAAAATATTACTCACGATCAGTTTCCTGAAATGTATCCAGTTTTCCATCAACAGCATTGCCTGCAGCGTGCGTGGCATCGTTGTTAAAGTCCTTGCTGTGCGCTGCTTGTTTGTTGAGAGCGATGTTTTCTGAAATAGGTATATGGCAGACACGGGTTTTTAAAAATAATACCTTTACAATATACTGGCCAATCGACTACATAATATGCAAATAGTGTTTAATTTGGTAATGGCATTAAATCTTATACATAATACCAGAGGTATATAAAATGCATACATGTGGGAAGGACGTGGGAGTGTCCATGCTGTAACTACAGCTTCATACTCCATCTCCTGTCACAAGATCGAATAGTAGTGAATCTGTGGGTTTCGTTTCCAAGCTCCAGGCCACGTGATTCAACATTTGTAGAATCCTATTTTACAAAAAGTGCATCTAAAAGGCGTCAATTTTCCTATACACGCAGTATAACACTTGTTGAGCCAGGAGCCGAGACACACGAAATCTACCCCAGTAGGCCTTGGCTTGAAGAAGCCATCTTATTCACTGCTTTAAGGGCATTCAATGCTGCACTCGAAGTTTGCCGAATGCATAGATTAATCGTAGCACAGCCAACATTTCGTGTATCGGCACATATTTATTTGGTTAAAACCTATACAGCGTATATTTAATGTGGGTTTTCCCAGGAAATAGTTACGACATCCGTTCCACAATTGAACACGTGGGGTTGCGTCCCAGAACAGGAGATGGAACCTGCAGTAATATTATCATGGATAATACAACATAGAGCACTCTGGGCTCTCTTTATTGCAGATCCTGCAAATATCTTTAACATAATGTAGTTACAGCGAAAGTTCCCCAGTTAACCGGTAAGAAGTCTGCCCAACTTTGGTGAAATATATTAATTATTAAGCCCAAAACCTAAGTTTTGGCATGAAAAATCATAATTACGTAAAAATATAACAATCAAAGAGTAGTTACAAATATCATACGAACCCCAACCCAGACGTGACGTCGTAGGTCATGCAACCAAAAGTCCCTACTGGATGAAGTTGTATGGAAGTGTCATTTTCTCCTTTGTTTGACAGACATTTAAACCCCAATAAAGTGTTGTATTCTGCAGAGGACGGCAAGATATTTTGGGTCTGGGACCAATGACCTTAAATGGCACAGTTGGTTCAATGTATTTTTTATTATTGCATTAATCTTTGTTCGTTTATCTTTTTATTTAAGATTACCATGACGTCTTTAGTTATCAGTAGACATTCCCATTCTATATGACGATGTAAGGAAGAGGAAAGATTTTAGCTACAGTTCATTTCTGTAGCTAAAAATGTACTTAATGAATGTGAAGTTCTTTTTAGATAATTAAAACATAGTTCCATCTCTCTCTTGGATTCTGTCATTTATAAAAACAGATGCAGAGTTGGAGTAACATATCAATATGCAAAGTGAATATGCAATTAACAGTTCCAATCGATTGTAGACTGAGCATCATTTGTTAGCTTACCTCCGTTTAATGTGGCAGGCCGACGACCTTTTTGATTGATCTTGAATTCTGGCGTTGATTCAAGTAAACATCGCTAGGGGGTTTGCTGTTATTTACTACCGCTGTCATTGCGGATTATTCGGTCAAGTTCCTATTTGACCAGGATGAACCCTCCCTATACATTAGAGGTGAGAACTTTCGTAAGTTGTCTTTTATTTAGCAAATTAGTGCAGTTATTACTTGTAACATTTTGTCACGTACAACGATCGTTAAGCATTGATCACCATGCTGTCCTCTTCAACTCAACAACAACGTTTGTCTAGGTATTGATCTCTATCACCAACTAGATAGGGCAATTGGCCAAACCAGAAGTGCATTGTGTCAGTGCGATTCCACTTCCTACAAATTCCCCCACTCGTGATTCATTTAATGTTTGGTGAACCCGTGGTAAAGGTTTTAACTCCTCTTCTTTAAACTCTCTTCCTTTGAGTCCTGGTAGACATTGGTCTTCCAGGTTTTTTTTTTTTATTAACTCGTCCTCAAGATGGCTTGATTCGTCTTAACAGGCTTTCTGTCTTTCTTGATGAAATTCTCGCTTCTTTTGTCTGTTGGACTTGAGTGGCAATGTCACTTCTCTATTTTTTGCCAGTTGTGTAAAGTCCTGATCTAGAACCCTCTGTCTTTTATAGTTGCATTCTTCCATTGTTTCATCATGGCATTAATGTCCATTATGGTTCCTATTTCTGTTTCAATTTTATAACATTCAACAAGTTCGGCTAGGGTTGTTGGCTAGTGGTACTTCGAGTGCAATGTGTACTAGCATCTCGTCTTTGCCACTGTGCACACTGATCTATTTCGTATGGCTGCTTGAAACTTCTCACATTCTGTCCTTGATTCATTATCAACTACTACCCAGAACCCTAACCGCCTTGATTGCTATAAATAGTGTAGTTTGCCCATTTCTCTATATTGGAAGTTCTCTGAAATCTTCATAATTTTAACAACCTTCTCATTATTTTTAGCCATCACTGTGTCATCGTCAACATAGACACACACAATTCACGTGGTACACATGGTACACATACACACATGGTACGTGGCTTTGTTGGAGTCCTGACTCGTGGAATATTTTGTCTTGTCCGATTCCAACATCTTCCAAACTGGTTTAACTCAGACTCATTAAAGGTTTACAAGCCTTTTCACATTACTTTCCACCGCAAATCATTCTGGTTGCTGCATGTATATTTCTTGT
>JAHWFP010081031.1:0-13049 GCA_023313725.1 Lithobius niger
TCGTAAAATCTCCTCAACGGAGCGATTCGCACGTTCTACCCGACCTGCTGGCCAACTACAATTCGGCATGAAGGTTATTTATTTAATACTTAATATTTTTGTTAAGTCTGTCATGAGATTTGAGTGAAATTCTCCACCTAAATCGTGTATTATTTGGTCAAAGCACCCGAAGCGACGAATTAATTCCCTGTACCGCACTTTAGCAATTATAAGTAGTGATTTCTTGTCAGGTCGTGGAACTACTACCAAATATCGTGAGAATGCATCTATGCATGTCAAAATAGCAGTTGAAATTTTTGGGTTTTGTGTAACATTCATAATCCATTCTACAATCCATTCTTTGATAGGCTCTTAGCCTAACTTTAAAAAGGTGGCGTGGTACACTCCCTTACTGGCAGACTAAACAAGTTTTTATATACTCCTGCACATCTTTAACAAGAGTTGGCCAATAACACTTAGATTGGACTAATGCAATAGTTTTTGCTCTTCCTAAATGCCCACCTGTAGCTGTGGCATGAAAATCTCTAAGGCAATGATTTCTTAAAGTTTGAGGCACAAGCATTTGTGTCATACATCCAACAGTGCCCCTGGTATATTTTGGTGCAAAAAGACGATAAATTAATCCATCTATGTCCAAGTAAAATGTATTTTTTCCACCAATAATGTCAATAACATCACCAGATCCTTTTTGTCTAATTTTATCACAAACTTCTTTGCAAAATGGGTCATGTTGTTGCTCGATTTTAACCTGTTGTCTACTCCACTCTGGGTACTGTCCGTCTAACACACAAACTGGCAATTCGTTAACTCTAGATAAGGCATCTGCAACTTGAAGGAGTTTTCCTGCTTGATGTTTAATTATAAAATCATACTCTTCTAATTTTAGTAGAATTCTTACCAGTTTTGGCGATAAATTGGGGCTCATATATAAATATATCATAGCGACGCGGTCCACTCTAAGTGTAAAGGTGCGACCTAATAGTAATAATCAAAAAAATTCAATCGTATGGACTGCGGCAAGAATTTCCCTTTAAGTTGTCATTGCCTTCCATTCTACCAGAGAAACCGCACGAGAAGTGTACCCCAAAACAAATTTGTCACCATCATGAACTTGAAAAAATGCTCCTCGCACCCCACTTTGGGATCCGTCCGACTCGCAGATGAAGGGTTGAGAGAAATCAGGGTGTTTAAGTGTGGTAGCCTTCATCATAGCCTCTTTCAGCTGCTGAAATGATTTTTCGGCCAATTGGACGGTGTTATGCAGTACCTTTCCTTATTTTTAAATTAGGATTGGTTGACACTACGTGGCCCATCAAAGAGCAGAAAAACATTTTTTAGAAATATGCAATATTCAGTCAACAATGGCCATAAATGCGGCTTGGTTCCCTTTTGCAAAATAAAGAAAAAAGGGAAATGCAACTTAACATAAAACCAACCCTCATTTTATATTCTTATTGAATTATACGGAGTGGGTACATGCAAACTATTGAAGCAACATGTTAAAAGCAACGTGTTATTTACGCAGCTATTAAAACAAAAATATTAAGCTTCAAATTCCAGCTCAAAATTGAGGTTTCTATCAAATCCATTAATATCATCTACAATGTTCGTTGTAGCAAACTAGACCTGTGTAAAAGTGTTTTGCTTCTCTGATGGTACGAGATACATCATTTGCTTCAAATCGTTCAGTTTGGAGAGTGACATAGGATAACCATCAGGCTAAGGAGGGATTAAAGATGATGAAAAAAAACTATACTTTCTTGCGGTCGTCTAGACCAGGATTATTAGTTGTTCGGTTCCAGATGCACGTCATTGGATGTCAACTTAAAAAAAAGTAGTTCTGTTGTTGACAAACAGTCTGTATTGTTCATCTTTTATTAATATTATCTCTCTTATGTGGAACCAGTAACTACTTTCAGCCACTTTCAGTGATGGAGTAATTTCGCCAGTCTCATCATTCACATTTTTTAGGATTAGGTCGTGTTTTTTTTTTATAAAATTAAGCAGTCTTAAAATGTTTAGACCCAGTAGAAAATAACTTTTTATAACATAAGCAGTGAGTGAACCTACGCCCCCCCCCCCTTCCACCGCCCCTCTCCCTTCTGCAAGCAATTTTAATCATAGATTTCATGGAAACACAAAAACAAACCGATTATTTTTATGACATCGTGAAACTTTGCTTGCAAAAAAACAGGGAGGACGGTGGCATAGTTGGTTGCTACTAGCTGTTTGTTTATCAGCTTCATTTTGGCTCTATCCAGAGATACCAGCAAGTGATTAAAAGAAGACATCGTTAAAAAGCATCTTGCAACACTTAAATTGGTGCAGAATTTGCGCCGATTGACCGATTTGTTTTGTCTGGGACCCGGGGAACTTGGTCATCGGCCCCAGAGACAACCACCGGCAAATGCTGCCGTTAACTATTCGCATTTATCCGTGGCTAGAACTTATTTAAAACACCTATTAATCTCATGCTTTACTACTATACTGCTAATATGGCGCTTGGTTCCTCATTGCAAAATAGGGAAGGGTTGGTTCCTCATTGCAAAACACGGGAGGGTTGGTTCCTTTTTGCAAAATCCAAAGTCTACAAATTAGGGATGTTGGTTGGTTCAACTGCCGCTAGATGGCAGCATGTTCCTCAAGAAGCTCGATTCTTTTTTGCTTAATGCAAAGGGACTATTAGCGCATAACGGGGATGTGCTAACTCGATTTTCAGTATGATGTGGGTTGGTTTCTTTTTGCATAACACCGTCCAATTCATCCCAAATAAATCGGGTATCTTTGCGGGTAAGCTTGGTAAGCCCATAAGTGATAATCCCAAAATTTTTCATGTGTTTTTTGTTGTAGTTAGCTAGGCCAAGTAGATGACGCATTTGTTTAGCATTTTTGGGACGTGGGTAATCCCTAATAGCATCCAATTTAGCTGGGTCAGGGCTATTGCGTTTGTCGATAATGTAGCCTAAAAATTTGAATTGTGATAGTGCAAATAAACATTTGTTAGAGCTCAATTTCATGCCGCTTACTGCAATCAATCCCAGGGCAATATCCATATGTTTTAGGTGTGTGGTCATATCAATTGATGACAATAAAATATCGTCCAAATAGGCGTGGCAAAAGGAATTAAGTATGGGTGCAAATACCTGGTTAGCACAGTGCTGAAAAACACTGGGAGCAATCGATAATCCCATTGGTAATCTTGTATAAGCCACGTGCAGATTACCGGCTGAAAACGAGCAAATTTCCCTAGCTTTTTCAGTCACTTGTATTTGATAAAATCCCAGCTTAAAATCTAGATGAAACTGTTGAGCCAGCCAATTTTACTAGGACATCACTAAGTACAGCAAGAGGTATACTGCAACCACGGGTAATACGGTTAATATGTTTTAAATCCATGACGACTCTGTAACCCTGAGGTTTACGCTTTATTAATATAGGCAGGGGAGTCCCAAGGGCTGTCAGTGTGTTCCAAAATTCCAATTTAAACAACCCTTGTAGCTGTTTTTCCATAATTTCACGCTGTGCATAAGGTACTCTGTAAATCCGACTTTTAATAGATTCAGATTGCCCTATCTCAATGTCAGCCTGAAATCTTCTGTATAGGCCTAAGTCAAATTCAGATAAACTGAAACATGGTCTTTAATAAGTCATATTAATCAATAATGATAGGGTCATAAATCCTAATACCAACAAGTCATAAATAACTCAGAGTAGCAATACACAATTCAGTAGAATGCAGATATAAATTCATTACAAAAGCAATTGTCTGCGAAACCTAACCTCAGTAGCGATGGTTGTACTCTTAGTAACGGTAGTCCATTCATAAAGCGGTTTCGCGCCAACAGCTACCTAGCACACAAGCACAAGAGAATGAGCGCCGCGTCACTGCAAGAGATAGCGTCTGTATTCTTGCGCGTTACTCAAGATGCCGAATTTCGGGTCCAAAATGTCAACAAAACACTCGAAAAGTTAATTTTCACGGACGAAAAAGCTTGAGAAGGCCTTGCTGAACGTTTTCAGGCATACAGTCAATTTAGAAAAACAACACTTTCACTTAAACTTTCGCCGAAGGTCTTGGAGGTTACGGCCCTACAATCTTACCTAACATGCACCGATGGTCGTTCGATCAGTTCAAATGCCTCTACATTCTGAAAGCTAAATGTCACTCATCTATCCATTGCTTTCGCCATACTCACAGACATGCAGATTTCTCGGCGATCTTTAACTCCGGGACAACAACGAAGATCGGCAGGGAAAAACACAGCGAACTGGTCGGCAAAAAGTTCGAGTCCAAGTTCGAGGCGCCTCATGTTGAGTTTCACCCCCCGACTGGGGTTTCTGGTCACGGATTCACTCAGTCGAGCTCCAATCTTCTCAAACCAACATGGTTTATTCCAACAAAGCTTAATACAGTTACATTACTTAGCTGGCGGACGGGAGACAGTGCGAGCGACGCGTCCTCACGCATTGTGGCCTCAAGACCAAGTCTTACGGAGCTAGCTCATCAGGGACAACAGTCCAAGCGAGGTGGCAGCGCGGGAGGGAGCACTACCTCGCAACATAAGTACTTTCTAAAGCTTACTAATCTAAAGCTTACCAAGTCATGGTACTACCGCGACTTCTTCAGCTTCAGCTTATCCGCTATGTTGTTAACCCTTTTGGGCCTAAGCCACTTTTTCAATTCTTGTGCGAAAAAGCCTACGGCTGCAACATGGCTGCCATGAACAAGTTGCATGCCTCACGAAAATTAATTGTAATAAAAAAAACTATGCAGTCTAGGAGTATAAAAATTCGCAGACGTAATAATTATATTGTAAATTATTGACCAAAAATATAATCGGGACTATAGTCCTACATTTTCATTATTTAAAAAAATTCTGAAGTTCGACTACGTGAACAGCGATAACGAAAGTTTCAACTTACAGTACTCAGAATGATAACATCCACTCGATATTCATCCGTCACAACGCGTTTTATTACTTCCGAAATCAGTATTTTATGTTTTATTACCGTAAAAATAGTTTAAAATTGCTTTATTTCTGCGAGATTCACGATCGATTACAGCTCACTACCAAATCGTTGACGGACGCCATAATGACCGGCTGCCCGCAATGCGACGCGCTGCTGCTGGCGCCAATTATGGCTGCGACCTTGACTCGCTTTGCGTGACATCACTCGCGAACGGCCGAAGAGTCACGTGCCGCGAACGAGCCAATCAGCGCTCGCGATAGCTCGCGAGGCCGAAGCGTTTGAAGAACGGTCGTTGAAACAGGACATTTCATTGGAGGAATACAGGCAGTGATGTTGGAGTTGATGACGTCATTTTTCACGGGCCAGAAAATTGGGAATCCCCTCTCTCGAACGCGACCAAGATGGCGGCTGTACGTTGCGTCGTTCCGGAGTTACGATCGTTTGAACCAAGGGCTATTTTCAGCATATAAACGCAATTTCACGTCCATTTTGGCGACGATGCCAACAATAACACTTGACTTAAGGTAATAAAGAGATGATATTAAATTAAATTAACCTAAATAAACCGAAAATATACGTTCCAAATTACGTAATTCAATCGGAGTTACGCCTGCGATGTACGCAATAGGAAACTTTCTTTTTAACAGGGCGTAGAACTCGGCTGAACCGGGCTAACGATACATCGTCATGTCGGCTTTTTCGCAGTGGAATTGCGATGACGATATATCGTCGCTTAGGCCTAAAAGGGTTAAAATGGCATAGTGTCTGCCGAACTGCAATGGTTTTTGGGACCAAGATTACAAATTTCCGTTTCCTTAAATACAAAAATGCCCCTTACCTTCACGCGGACGGACGGGAGAGCTTTTCATTTGTTGAAAATCTAAGTTAGTTTCATCAACTGCATCTCAATTCGACGATTGCCTTGAGGCGTTTGCGCCTAAGGCGATTATTAGATGGCCTACTCCACGCAACGCTAAATTTTAAAAGATCGGCAACTTGACTTTCCGGCAAAAAGCATCGTTCAAACGTCCGTGCTTTCTTAAAGACTGAGAAAAGAGTATCCAAGCACGCGAGCATCCCATTGGCCGAGCTCGTGCTCTGTGATTGGCCAAAAGAGCGCCGAAATGCGCCGTTTCCGGTTTGCCTTTCGTAGGCAACGCAATGCTAATTTCAAACTGAAATGCACTGACATTATTTTATTTTTATTTTAGAAATAATAATGCTATGCAATACTACGAATTAATAGCTATAGGGCTAAAGCTCGATAAATGAAAAATTCCAACTCTAAGTGAGTTGACAAGCAAATCTAAAATTCGCCATTGGCACTAGCTAACAGCTGTTACTAGCCAACGAGCACGAGCGCTCATGCATTACGTTAGGTGAACCGAGTCAATTAACGAAGCACTAAAATATAAGTTAAACCTAGATTAAAATACTAATTTATATTTTAAACTAACTCTAATTTTGTTTAGTGCCCAAACTAAAAGATTTCGAGATTGGTTTTAACCGCATTTGTACTTACAGTTTTCGGGCTCGAAGCTGAAATACACTTCTATGGTCACAAATGCAATTCGTAAAAACGGCCGACACAAGGTCGATCTTCTTTTTCAAATGACAATATTCAACAATATTTACATTTTTCTCGAGTGGAAGGTTACATGTCAACAACAGAGGTTACACATTTTTATCCAAACGAATCCGACATTTACCTTAATAAACATTAAGTAAATTTGAAGGGTTTGCAGAAAATCACGTCTCATTGCTTGTAAAAGCTGGATGCAAATTTACGAAAAAAAAGGGTCCATGTAACTTTTCTTAACATGCATCTTTAACAAGTGGGATCCAATTTAAATTAGCACAAAATAAATAAATGGTATTTTTATTTATATTAATAAACCAGTAGCCACAAGGGACTACTAAACTGAGTAGTATAAAGGAGCCAGGCTCCATATTGATTGGTGAGGAGACCCGAACACCAAAAATCAAAATTTTTATTGAACTCTACATCGTCCCAGGACTTTGCTTCAAAACTGCAGCGGCCGATAGGCCTAATCTACTAAAAACGAACACTGTTTCTTCTCTCCCTTTCAACCAATGGACCAATTCGACTGCAGTTTTCACTAAACTCAAGTTTATGTTTTTCTCTTCAACGCTGTGAAAACAGAACTGTAATAGCTGCAGCATTATTTTCAAAAGATCAAAAACGTCTCCGGTAAAAATCGCCGCTACCGGACACCACTTCCTGTCGACCATTGGACAACCACAATCTTGTAAATAAACATTTTTTTTTATGAGGCATAAAGCCGCCCAGCTTAGTTTGTGCTAGGGGGACGTTCTTCCCCACATATATGTAGTTGCGTGTTTAATTTTGTTGTTTGAATCCGTCAATGCTGTGTTTTAAATTGCAAAATTAATTCAGTGTTTTGCCAAATTTCCACTCCGCCGTACAGCTTCTAAAGTAGCTTCGCTTTTACATTAAAATGCGTTCTAGCATTAGCTGGTTGCATATAAACCTATAATTATGATTAATCAAGTATATTTACTCCAAACTTTTTATTAAAACTTAGCTACCTTAGTCGGCCTGACTTAGGAACAAAAAAAATCGATGTTCCTAATTTTTATTTTTGTTGTTATGAATTTTGACCTCCAATCCGACCGTCCAGTGACTTTCTACAATAAAAATGGCTTTCTTCCTTTAATAGTAGTGATGCATAACATCGCCGTTTATCTGGGCTTTAATTCAAAACCATCTTTCTATTAATCAGTTGAAAACTAAAATAGTTATGGTCAAAACCAATCTGCAATCTTGAAATCCGTATCCATCAATTTCATCAAAGCCTTCCAGAATTGACTCGCACTAAACTGCTCCAACAGTCTAAAATTCAGCCACTCAGGACTCAGCCCCTCTAACCAATCAAAGAAAACCCCCCTCCACAGCTTAATGAGAACTGAACCAAAGCTCCCCATACTAACTTAAACCAGTGCTGCCTGAACCCCCAACAAACACAGATTTCCCTGCCTCTCTTGCTGCCAAAACATGCAGTCATCGCGGACGTCCGCGCTTTCGCAACCCATAAATACTCGGACTCCCAAGACAATCCTTAGCATAGCTCACGACAAAGCCAACAGTCACTATCGTCGGTTGAGGAGATGGAGAGGTCTTCTTGCCGCATGTTGCCAGGCCGGGCAAAGGTAGTAGTTTTCTTCAAAATAAGCTAGTTTAAACTTAAACGTATTTTCTTTAGGCTCTCAATTCTAAATTAAATAGGAACTTTAAATTTAAATTTGACTGTTAACTTTGAAATTTATGGGGACATACGTTTTCGGCCTTTTAGAATCTAGTCTCCCCATAAACTTAAGGGTTTAAGGACCCCTTCCTAAAAACCCGCTTTACGTTTATTTTAAATGGATTTTTAATCTAAACCCTTACTTCACTTAAGTTTTACTGCAGTCGTTACTGAAGCTTGTCCTTCTACGGTGGAACCCTATGTTACTTAAAACTAGTCAAGTGATCTGATTTGACTATATTATAAGTGGACGCTGTAATAATTTAGAGTTCTGGATTGACCAAATCCTAATTTCTATTCGAAATTATTTTACTGTAAACAACAAGTGTTTGCTTTGAACGAAAACCGAATTCATGTAATTCTTTGATATTTTATTCTTATTTTAAAATACGATTTAAACTGTAACTTGTTTAAACTTGAAGTGAAACTAATCTAAGTATTATTTTTGCTTGTCATATAAAAACCAAGAGTTTTTTTTTTATTTAACCTGAGTTTTGATTATTAGCTAGATTTAAGATAAACAATTTTAGACTCCAGTAGCTAGTAAATAAGCCCCACCATGGTGGCAGTGAATACCAGTCTTTAATGTACTTTTAAACCTTATTAGCCTAGGCTTCTGACTCTCTATTCCTCAAACGGATATAGAAAGAGCTATGCTAGTCAAAAAAAGTCTAACATCGCAACCAAAAGTATTTTAAACCTCCGCAACTGTATACCAGATGTTGGTAGATTTTACATTCACCTCCCGTCGTAGCATACGCTGTTTCAGTAGCCTAACCAAATTTCTGCGCATACGACATATAAGGAAGATAGTAGTTCCCGGAGAAATAGTAGCTAAATAGAAAAACATTTAAAAACATGCTAATCTGTTACAGACCAGTAACGAACCTGAATAAGGGAAATAAACAAAGCCATCCCACACCACGGGGATAAATTACGATCTTCCTTACATCAGACCACTGTTACATTTAAATGCTCAGACAATACTATAAAATGCCGCTTAGTTAGAAGGGCTGAGATGGCTAAAAGCATTGAGTTAAAATGTAAGCCGCTTTGGTTTAAAGGGCTGAGATAATTGCTAAAAGTATTACACGCACAACATGGTACTAAGACACTGACATACCTTATATACTTGCCTTACAGGTGGCATCAAACAAAGGCTTAGTTGCTATAATAATTATTTAGCAGTTACATATGTCATTTGAGATTATTCAAGCAGTCAAGTAACTATATTGTGCGTTATATTCAGAAATTTATAGACATCGGTGTATTTCATTTTGAACAAGGGGTTGTCAGAATGGTTCATAATGATTCAAGTCAGTAACTCTCGAATTGCGGATTGCGGATTGCGGTTCTCGAGTCAAGTATAATCAAAATCATACGATACCAATACAAATATATTTTTCCTTGCCCACCCAGAAATACGGATGATATTTAAAATTAGTGTTACATGAGGTCGTATTTATAAAAAGAAACATTATCTTTTACTTGCAAATAGTGAAGCAATTGCTTCGGGTTATATTCATAAGAAAAGTGAAGGAAAAGGTATTGCTTTTAGGTTGAAGTGTTTGCTTCTAAGAAAAAGGTTTTACTTGTTTCGTACTCATAAACCGAAGTTGTTGCTTCAAACTTGAAGGATTTGCTTCCAGAAAAATGCATCTCGTCCAGAGCAACTTTTTTGCAAGAATCTCACTTTTCCCAGCTGAACCTTCATTTTCAGTGTGTGTACCGAGTGGTGTACTTGCTCTGGGAGCGTTCACAAACCACGTAACACTTTTTTAGAACCCTCCACCCCCTTCGTCACACACTCGTATAACACTTGGCGTGACCCCCCCTCCCACACCTGACAATAAGTGACATTTTCTCCCCCCCCCTCCATCACCAATTTTTTACGAGTTTGTTTTAGTGAGGGCGTAATGACCAGTGATTTTGAAAAAAAAAATTGTTAAGTCGTGATCTGAGAAAGCACTGAATTGACATCTGCATTCAAGGTTTCCAACATAATTTTTTTCCTCAAAAGTAGTCGAATGTGCCTTTTCCCCGTTTTATTTTAATCGGTTTTACGTTTTGTTATTCATCTTTTTCATAAAGGCTTTACTATTCACCTCTTTTCCAAAGAGCGTCATACATTCATGTATAGTGGTACGTAAAGCGTTATTTTTCTTAGTCTTCGTGTGATTGCGATTTTTCCATGACCGGGTGTTCGTGGACCTTGTCCGAAATGCTCATTCAGGAGTTGGTATCTTCACATCCATGTACGTTTTACTTTCATTTTCTTCTCTTATACGCAACTTCTACACATACTTCACACTAGACAAATCAACACGTCAATTCAGGTCTCAACACTGAAACACATGGACAAATTCAGGTCGCAACACTGAAACAAATTAAACAATTGAACGCGCCTCACATCCACACTGCAAGTTAGAGCTTGTTGTAGCACGTCTGAAAGCACATCTTCAGTACCTTTTACTTCTTTCATTTGAAGTACTTACTTGCAAGGAAAAGGTCGAGATTATAAATACGAACTGAAGCAAAACATTTTACGTCTACCTTTCACTTCGAAGTAAATACTTCATTGTTATAAATATAGGGTAATATAGGACTTTTTTATCTCGACATTAACTGAGGACGTTTTTTCCCTGTATTCAACTGTGTTAGGAAAAGAAATACTAGGGGCTGGTAGGTGAAATGCGAAGATTCTGCAACTATTATGTGTTGCTAGCTTCATAAAATCTTACTTATTTAAATTTAAATGCGTTATAGCATTAGCTGGTTGAGGCTCGACTTAGTTCTGTATATTTGCACTTAATAATTAGTTAACCTTTTACTAATTTATCGTAACCTTTGCCCTGGTCGTTTTTACCAATTCACGAATGTTTTACTAACTTCGTTTTTCTCCAAGAAACACCGGTAGTGACTATCTATAGACTCCAATTGGCTTTATTCACGAAAGCATCCTTCAATTAAAAATGTGTAGTATATACTACAGTTCTCATACGTCAATATAAACTGCTCTACAATTTCGAACGGCTCTAAACCAATCAGATTGCAGTACTCGTATTCTCCTTTTGTCAGCTGAGTGAGCCTCATGTTTCTCTCTGCATAACCCCCTTAGAGATCCTCACAGATTTACTGTATAGCCCCATGGGATCACGTTTGGCTCCTTCAGGAGCACAAAATGCCAGAAAAAATATTGACGGACCAAGCCTCCCGCCACTCGCACAGCTTTCAAATTGGTCCTCCCTTTCCCTCTACTATATATACAAGCCAGCCCCTTCATTCAGTATCATAGCTCAAAGACAAAAGCCAACGTCACTATGCTGGTTGGGAGATGAAGAGGTCTTCTGTCCAAATATTATCAGGCCGGGCAAAGGTAGTAGTCTTTTAAATTCTAGTTTATTACTTAACAGTAAATCTTGGGCTCTCATTTCTAATTTTGTTAACTAAATTATAAATTTGACAGTTGTCGTTTGAAATTCCTGGGGACATAGGTTTTCGGCCTGCTGAACTTAGTCTCCCCATGAACATAAAGGTTTAAGGTCCCCTGGCGAAAAACCGGCTTTCTTGTTTTTATTATGAACTTAATCTAAACAATTTTGATTCTCTGCAGTTGCTATGAAGCGTGGTCCTTCTCACTAGCATTGCTTACAAGTTTGGAAAGAGAAATTATTTTACTTGCATTGCGTGGTCCAGTCTTGTAAACGACTATTATATAGTTCAGTGCGATATTGCTGCACGCTAGAGTTCTCGTGAACAACGAAATTTGATTTTAATGTAAACCCAGAGTGTTTATTTTGAAAAACTGCTGAAAACCTATTTAATTGTAAAACCAACTGTTTTATCACTTAAACTAGCACTATTGTAAACTATTTTTACAACTTGATTTTCATATATTAAAACCAAGAGTGATTTTGACGTTTGTGATTGAGACACTTTTTTTTTGGATTATTAGCCGAGTTAAAATGTTATGAAAATAATAATAATAATGAAAATGTTACAAAAATAATAATAATAATGATGAACTCCAGTAGCTAATAAATTACTTTTAATGTCCAGTAAGTCTAGGCTAAAAGACACACTACTCCTAAATTGGACCTGTAGACGAGCTATGTTAAGTAAAAACGTTAACATTGCAACCAAAAGTAACTTAAACCTTCAACGCTGAGTAGCATATGTCTGTGGTTGCTACAAGCACCTACCCGTCGCAGCAGCCGCTGCTACACCGTGTATTTATCATGGATGCCCAAAACGGAATGATGAGCATGGCCACTATATCAATTGATATAGGTCACGCCGACAGCGGCCCTTTAGAACAGATGCGTTTAAAACACTCATTCTCACAAAAAGGAATACATGTATTCCTTTTTGTGAGAATGAGCGTTTTAAACGAACCTGTTCGAAATTTTGTTGAGCACTCTCATACTAGCACTAGCAGACGGCAGCGATCCTGGTGGCAGAATCGCTAACTTAACGCAGTGCGGTTTTAAACGATAAAGAAGTTTGAAATGCAAACTCGAAACAAATAAAAGCAAAATCGAAATAGATTTAGGACAAAAGATTAGTATTTTGCAGATAGTAAGAAACATTCTTATTTTTAGAATACTTAAGCTTATCAAGCTTTGAGCTTTATTGAAAATCGAGTGATCGTTTTTACTTAGGAGATGATTAACTTGTGAACACATGCTTACGTTACATTCAAAATGTTTGACTCCGTCGAGTGTGAATTTTCGACTAACAATGGGATTCCACCTAATTAGTGGTTCCCTGAATCGTTAGTCTTCTTCAGGC
>JAHWFP010081032.1:0-13479 GCA_023313725.1 Lithobius niger
ATATTCCAATCAAGCTGGAGAAATAGCAAGTTTTAATGAGTGCCACCTAGATAGTTTAACTGAGTTAATTTCGAAGGAAGGCACAGTCACCCAGCTAACGAATTTAAAAGTTAAAATGAGGTCTCTCTCTTTAATCTCTTCAGCTCCAGGAAATCCAGGTTAACAATTTAGCCGTTCACTGTATGGTACATTTTTGCAGTCCAGGAAGACCTGTTGTGAATCTACGCTGGACTGCCTCAACCTGGTCGATGTCCTTTAGTAATGCCGGAGACCGCATTGGGCTGGCATATTCCAGTAGAGATACAACGAAGACTTTGAAGGCCCATACCCTGGTATTACGAGTGCCAGAATTAAAACAGCAGTTAACTATGGTCATGCCAAGAGGCTGCAGCAAATTTTACTGCAATGAAGGGTGAACTTCAGATCAGTGGAGACCCAAACTCCATGGTCTTTAACTTTACAGATGTTGGGAAGTGGGAGGTTATCTAAGAAGTAAGTCGATGCAGTATTATGTTTTACCAATAAGCATGTATGGTATTTAGATGTGGAAATTGGAACTTGCCGTATGTTAGCCCACCTCAGAATGTAGTTTATTTCGGCTGAAAGTAATTTGCAGTCTGAAGCATTTATAGCAGAATCGAATTTACGATTGTCCGCAAATTTTGATTGACATGCATTTGCTGGGTTGCAGGTTAGGTCGTTGAGGTACATAACAAACAGTAACGGCCCCAACACGGAGCCCTGGGGACTCTGCTGATGACCTCCAACAGAGTAAAAATAAACAATATGTAACTAGACATGCTCCTAGTTACCGCGGATAATGGCGTGATCCATTTTAGAATCTGCCCCCCGAAACTGGAAGGCTACAATTTAAATAAAAGGTTTTGAGTGAACCAAAGACTGAAAAAGCTTCCTTAAAGTCGAAATATACGATATCTGATGGCACGCCAATGTCTGTGGCTTGTCCACGTATCTTGCCCCATCAATAGCTGGAGGGTGGTCGAACGGTTGCGCATTAAACCGTATTGGTTATCCCAGTAAGATCAATAAGGTCAACATTACGTCAGGGTTCGTAGATGATTGATTCCATGTTCTTGCATAGAACCACCAATTGGGCGGCAATTTCCCAGATCAGCCGAAACCCCCCCCCCCCCCCCCCTTTTTTTAAAGTTGGAATGATCGTAGCAGTACTCCAAATCAATGGGAATTTGCCATTCTCAAAAGATAATTCAAAGGCCAACGCTAGAGGGTAGCTAATTTCACTGATTAATTGCTTATAAAAAAAATAAGCCGAGAAACCGTCCAGGCCAACTGCGTGACTCGGCCTAAGTTTATTGATACCATGCTTAACCGATGCATGGGTAAACCTAACGGAAATGTATTGGAAGTTGGAATCAAGTTCCTCAATGGGGAAAGGAATGATACTTTTGTCGTCAATTATTCCGTTCAAGGCAAAGAAACACCTTTGCTCATCCATTACAACGCTGCCACCACCCATTAGCTCGCCATCTAAAGGGGTGGGGGGAAGGGGGTAGCTTAACGATCGGTGCAATGGAGACTTTAGGTTACGGCTTTAGTACGTATTAGTTTTAACGAGGTCCCGGGTTTAGCGCCATCCATATCCTTCACAAGGTTTGGTTGCTAGTAGTACATTAGTTATTAGGAGAGCTGTAATAAAAACATCCCTCTAGCATAAAAAACGCCAATAAATGGGAAGCATAGAAATATTGTTTAACAAAAATGGGGAGACGTTTATTGTGGCAAAATAATGTTACAAGTATAGCGAACATGAATTCAGAAAGAACTGACTGGTTAAAATTAATGTTTCTAACATAAAAGCTTAAGGGAATTCTCCACTGCAAAAGCGGAGCTGGTGAGTTGAAAAGACATCGACGCAGGTAAGCGTTCAGATTAGGTGACATCAGCCAAAATGACAAAAGATGGATCAAGTATTTATTAATACTTGGAGCAAGAACCTCTTATGTATTAACACAGCATACAACCAGCAAAAAATGGTGGACTCAAGAGAACTGACACACACCCGCAATCACACTCCTAGGAAAACACCTACTGAAAATACAAGCATCAGTAGTATCGTTAAAAAGAGACCACTCAACCAGGCCGGACAAATACTGGACCTTGAATACATTTCCTGAATGCTCGAAAACACGATGGACGAATCCTGCTCGCAAGAGAGCATCCATTAATAAATTTAAGCGCTTCCTCGAAGTAGAGAAAAACACGCCCGACTAACGTTAGCATGTTAGCGCCAATAAACTTGGGATTGGATACACAGCAAACACAAGCACCAGCGCTCCGGCATTAAGTCAACTCGTAATACATAATAACTGAATGGAAATATTACATCAGCAATTGTCTGTCACAAGTGCACCACGCCACTCAACACATCCCCATGCTGCGTATTTACTGAATGAAAATATTACCTTAGCAATTGTCCATCAATCCATGGAAGCTCCATATCGTCGTAGGCCATTGAAGGATTACACGACAAACAAATGATTCAGCGATAATTGCTGCATACAAGAATCTCCTCCAAGTGGACACCCCCGTCAAGACATCTGCATGCTGAACGAAACCTGGTGTTATGTTGACAGAGACATCGCGTGGCTACGTCATCCCTTCCATGGTGACGTCAGAAAAAAGAAATGAACCCCGGCAATTCCTGCTCAAAGTCACAATGTTTATTTAAAGATAAATTAGAATTTACATAATAGGTTGAAGACAAAGTTTAAAAATAAGTTGATCGAAAACAAATAATTAAGGGATGACAGATTATTGAGGATTAAATAATAATAAATAATATTAAGTAATAATAACGAGACGCTCAATAGAAAGCAATCAGACGTCTCTCACATCGTTGGGGGTTGCAAAAGACCAATCGAGATACGAATTGCCCGTATCCACGGACAGGGAATGAGCCAAACTGTCACCAACAGTGGTGCGGTTGGTACGCTCTGTTTGGTCGTTTAGGAAGATACTGACTATGCAGTAATAAAACCGTTTCCAGATTCAACCTGATAGAGCCCCTTCCGAAATGGCTGCCAAGTCGTTTGACGAGTGCCATTGTGCAACTGTGGAGGAATATACTGCAGTTAACGACAAGAGTTGTAGGACTTCAACGTTTCAGCAGACCGTAACTTTTTTAAAAATTAATTTCGTTTGAGCCATAACTCAGCCGAAGCAATTTAGTGTTCGTGTGGCTGATCCGGCTCAATTTTGAACATTACCAGACTTTTAAAGACGAAGACATATCTGGTAAAAGGAGGTACCAACCCGGGGATTCGATCCGAGGTCCTGATCATCATAGGGGCCGAAAGATTGTACAGAATTGGCCAGAATAGTTCCCTTAGCTGCTGAAGGAACATGGTTTAGCCTCTCACGACCATATCCGTCGTATGGATTCCTGGCGGGGACTTTGGGAAGATCCCCTTTCCAGGGATTCGATCAGAGCCGCAAACCTCCAGTAGCCAGTCTGAGCTGTCTCACCGCTCAGACACAATGACCACTGTTTATAGTAGCGCCATAAGCTATTTTCTGCCCGAGTTTTGATATTTTACGAGGATGGTTTGTCCTCTTATTTGTGCTTTTGGGTTTTATAGATCCACTTTTGGCCACTTCCTCCTGAAGAATTGCAATGAACGCATCCCAAGCTTGATTTGCTATCAGACCGTTTTTAATGAAGAGAATGTTTCAATTAATACGAGCCATATTTGATCAGACGAGTTCAAAATCAATTTTACCCAGTTTGAAGGTTACCTATACGAATTTCGGAAGGTGCACTCCGAATGACACTATGCAGTTATTACTGGTTCCTAAATACTGTTCTTCGCTCTGGTTTTCGTACCAACTGTAGTAACCCAACAGGGAATTGAATTCCGGGAATGTGCGATGCAATCTGTCTGTAGCGGGTGGCAATTCCCAGTTTGTTGTTGATTGGTTGAGGTCGCCCACCACTACGTTACAGTTGGCGGTGTTCAGAGATGTTCTAAGGAAGGTCCCCATGGGAATGACCTGAAATCTATTACGGCTGTCAGGTATTTATCACATCAGGAAGCGAAGTTTTAACTCCAGCAGTAAAAAGCAAATTGCCTCTGTACCTCGTCCACAGTACAGTCCTTAACCACACAACCATCAAGCCCCTTCCTCCCGTCCCCTGTTAGAATTGTGGTCAACACGAACAATGTAGAAAGAGAAAGGTCCACGACCATACTATACTGTGGGTAAGCCTTATTTCCACCACAAAGAACACGTCGTAATTATCTGAAGCAAGTAGGGACCAAAAACAACTCAATTTTTGAACAAGACTTCTAACCTTGATGAAACGTAGCGACCTTTCGAGTGTTAGGATGTATGAGAAACATGATAGGAAATGTTTGGTAAGGTCTCAGTTAGTGATCATGTTTCCCTGTTTTCCTGTTTTCCCGCAGCAGACTCGTGTCTCTCCTGGTTAGGTGGAGCCCATGCCGAGCCTTGTTTTGTGCGATCAGTGTGCATAGCTCGTGGTCAAATGTAACCAGAAGAGATGCATAGTTGTCGTAAAAGTCCGTTAATATGAATGACGTTGTCGAGCATCTCCTACAACTCAACCAACACAAGATTCTCACTGTAGCTAAGCGGTTCCAGGGTCAAGATTGGAGGCCTGGCTCTAGGTGGAGGGGGACTACGGTGTGGCGATATAGTGGTGGAAGGCGAGGTAATGGAAGAAGGGGAAGCGTGGAGGAGCAGTCATAAATTGGTGTAGGTTTAAAAGAGAACATCATGCATTTATTAAAAACCACTAGCCAATACAATAGCAGAGCTAAAATACGACAGGTCTTGATTCGCAGGGGCAAAAGAAGGCTTCGCTGTAAAGCAATTTGCAAAACGGTGCACAGATGTAGGGAACGTGAGTTCTTCACAAGCTAGGAGAAAAGGGGTATATGTTTTTTGTTTGTATATGTTAAGAACCGGTTTCCAACGTGTGAAGGTCGATATGAGGCATGTTTTAAAAAAAATACCTTAGAAAGCAGGGCCGGCCAGTTTTTTTGGGCTCACTTGATCAATGGTGGGAATAGCAACATTAGCCTTTTAGTTGGGCGCTTTGCAAATCAATTCGGCTCAGCGCAAGATCGTGAAACGTTAGTATACAGGAAGGTTGGTCCTTCCCCAGATCAGTAAGTCGTTTTCCCGCCAATATTTCGTGAAACGTCACTGGCTCCGGTCCATCGGTCTGACAGGACACGTCCTGAAAGTAATGGGACGGGAAGACAATAGTACTTCTCCATGATGCCGCTTCAAGTATGTCGGAAATGGGAACATTACTGTGAAAGGCCCAGGATGCTGAGATGGCGCTAAGTTCATGGGGGTGATCCGAATGTTGTTGTCAGAGCAGTTGATGTTTAAGGTGTCATAGGTGTTAATGACGACAGTCTTGATCCAAGTAGTAATCTTTCTGGCAGAGGCTTCGCCGAAGGCATTCGTGAAGGGCAGGAATAACTGGGAGTGACCTTTGTGAAGGTCATTTACAAGTGAAGGGCCCGTACGGAACAAAGTTGACATTTGGTTTCGTCTCCAAGAGGAATGATGAAGGGGAGAGAATGTTCACAAGGCTTTTTGGGTTTTGGCCCGAAACGAGGCATGAGGAGTTAAGGTAACGCCCTTGAACTTTGCCGGGAAGAAGCAGTCGGCTGACATAGACGATAAGGCTTGTACTTCGCTACAATGAATCAGGCTGCAAGAGTTAGGAGAAACACAGTTTTCCGGGTCTTGTGGCTGAGGGAACATAAAGCGAGCGTTTCATAAGGCATCGTCAGCAATGAATTTAGAACAATAGAAAGATCTCAATCAGGGAACAGTCACAGGTGACCGGTTGCTCACTTTCGAAGGATTAGACGAGTGCAGAGATACGAAAGTCGTCCAAAAGATGAGAACTTCCTGCAGCCTTAAAAACAGTTGAGAGCCGAGCAATAGACTAAATTGGTGGAGCCTTTTAGGCCATCCTTGAAGAGGTCGTTGAGAAAGATAAAGAAGTCCGGAAGAGAGGGATGGGCTGGATTGACTTTCTTTGGGACACACCAATGAAACCATCGGTGCCAGTGACTGTCGTAGATCTTATTGGTGGAAGAACGGATGGCTTTAGAAGCGATGCAGGAGGCCTGTTCCTCAAAAATGCCTGCCATCCTGAGGAGTCTGACTATAGTAGCCACCCGTGTAACTGCAGGGACTGAAGCTGAGGATGGAACAGGGGCCCGTGCAGCTGGGAGAGCAGGTCCCGGTACGTTGGGAAGACACGATTGAGGTCTGCTAGTTGGTCTGCTAGAAGCATAGGGAACCATGTGGTGGCTGGCCAATTCGGGGCAACCAGAAGGAATAAGCTGGGCGACCCCACTATTTTGCGAAGGGCGAGGGTTGGCTGCCTGAATGGAGGGAATAGGTAGCCGTAGAGGTGCTCCCAACAAAGGATCAGAGCGTCGACCACCAGACATGGTCATCAGGGACCAGATTCACGAAATGGCAAAGCGTGGCATTGTGCTTCGTGGCGAATACGTCGACCATGGGGAGACTCCAGATGTTGAAAAGAGATTCGCAAGTGGACATCTTCAAGGTCCATTCGTCGGTGGATAAGTATCGGCGAGACAAAGAGTTGCTGAATAGCATTATTTTCTGGATGTTATCGTTAATCTAGGCGGGTGACACACTAGCGTGTGTCTTGATTAGGCAAATATCAACATTATTCACATCGTTTTTTCGACAAAAAAAAAACGCTGATTTGTGTCTTTAATAGTGACTTTTATGCTGTCAAACTATTAAAATCTCCCTATCAAATAAATTTCATCATTTTCTGTCGCATTGTTATCATACACCGATAGCCGTGTGTATGGTTGAAAGCCTCGCCTCTCTCCAGCAAAACTAAAACTATTAATTTCTCCGTTACTATTCAATATATTTCCACCAAACTTGGGCAGATAAAACCCTTTGAACCCTTTGAAAGGAGGCCTTGCAGTGCTGGAAACACCGGTTCTCGTCAGACAACCGAAGTTAAGCAGCATTGGCCCCGATTGGTACTTGGGTGGGTGACCTCCTGGGAATCCATTTCGGGTGCTACAGACATAACGCCTTAGGGCTTCATCGGGCAGATGACCAGGTGCGGTTAACGCTCACTAAAACCCTTTGAAACGAGGCGTATGACTGTGGGTCATGGCCTCAAATAAACTTACCATGAATTACCATGAAAGGAGGCTTGCGGCACTCTTGGAGTCTGCTCGATGTAGGCGATCCATTGACGTACACTATTGGGTGGAAGTTCTGGGTGGACATGCAGCGGGGCTCTGTGGTCCTGAAGTGGGTCAGGGGGCATAGTGGTATCAATGGAAATGACCAGGCGGACAGACTGGCATGTGAAGCCATTGTGCAGGGAGCGCAAGAAGTGCAACCCATCCTTTCGGTTTATGAGGAGACCACTTCACCGTAATCAGCTCTGGAGTGAATGGCAATGGGAGGGCCCTCTTCCAAGTTCAGTCGGTGTGTACCTACATGCTCACCTACAGAGAGACGAAGACACTGTCTAGGCTGCGCACAGGACATTCCCTTCTGCGCGGTCATCTGTATAGGATCGGACTGGCTGCCACCCCTCTCTGTGTGGTACGTTATGTCGATATGACTCCGGAGCCTTTCCTTGTTGTCTGACCGGTCTACGTGACTCATTAGGTTGCTCTGTTGAAATGGGTGAAAGGTTGTCAAGGTTGTCAACTATCGGTCATCTATTTGCTGGGGTAGGAAGGTCGTTGCTGCAACGGCTGTGGGCTCTTGCGAGGTATTGTGCAGCAGCGGGTGTGCAACTGTAATCCATTTTTTTCGGGTGTTTCCACCCCCGGCCCTGGTCAGCTCTCTCCCCAAGAAGCCGACTGTGGTAGTTGCCATGAGCAAGTGGATATGTGCGCAGTGGAGAATGTGGCAATGTGGAGTATAGGTGGTGGTGTGCAGAGTGGTTGATGCTCAGTGACAGCAGTCGTCCTGGGTTTGAAGGAGTGGGGTGTGTGGTCATACCCGGTGATCAGCGTTCACTGGGCAGTGACCACCAATGACCCTGGTGTGATGTTGTGTAGCGGAGATGGTTGCGCTTCGTTCCTGGTGCCTGGTGCAGTGAGATGCAGTAGCGGTATGTGCGTTTTCAGTGGTCAGCAGCCAAGTGCTTGGTGCAGTGTGTGGAACGTAAATATTCATAATTATGTAATGTAGTGTGCACAGGAGCGTACGGCCAGCGGCCAGGGCCAAGGCTGCATTGGATTAGCAGACAGTGATGAATGACAGTGCTTGACTGCGTGTGTGACTATTAATGAGGCTACGCAGTTGTGCTGTTGGAGTGTACAGCGTGTTGTATTTCGTGAGGTGGTGGAGGGACGGAGGGAGCGGAGGACCTTTTGAGTTTTTATGAGCTGTTGAGTGTTTTATTGTTTCATTTCATTTTCTGTAGTATTACGATTGTAGCTTGTTCCACAGGGGATGGGACCATGGGTCAAGGCCTCTTAGAATAAATTGAAAGATTCTGTGTTTCAGCTAAACGCATATAGTTTTAAACCAAATTAAGCCACGTTGTGAATTTCGAGGCCGGCATTGGCAGATAAAAACGATAGAATGGCGCATTTATTTCATAGATGCAGGCTTTCAGGGCTGAGATGAATTGTTTCAAACTGGATTGCAACAATCACTGCATGCGCGTACAGCAATAATAACTGCATGTGCGCACGCGTTCACACCTTTCCAAATGGAAAGAAAATTACGTACAGCCACAAGACATAGACTGAATTGTGTTTGGTGTAAATTACTGCATGTCATAAAAAACGTGCACGGGTTACAAACAAAAACGTCAGGCTTACCGTGAAAAAAGGGTTATATGATAGAAATTTCACTTTACTTGTTAAAATTTACACGGATAAAAATTGATGATTTTTAATTGAAATAAGCAAATGTACAATTTCGAAAATTGCTTCTGTTTAAGTGCTGTATCTGAGGACAACAGTGAAGACCAGTGTGCTATGACGGGTGCTTCTTTATAACTTCTGACAACCGGTTCGTTTCTCTTTATTCTAAATGTAGTGTTTTATCCTACATTCCTGATAAATTGTGGGACTTAGAAAAAATTGGAGTCATAAAAAATGAAACCAAAAGCTTGGTTAATAACTGGCCCAAGTTTTTGATTAATATTTAAATTCTGACTTAGAAATTACCTGCATATTAGAACAATCAACACGGGGGGAAAAAACTGTGAGGAAATTTATAATATTAACTAGCTTTACTACTCGGCTTCGCCCGGGATTTGTCTTCCATTGCTTACCTGGTATTTCTCGAACCATTAAGGCGGGTAATTTTTCTTCATTTCCTCCCTCTTCCCCACACCCTTTTCGCATCCCATTAGACCAGGGTTTTCTTTCCCGTCCCTACCTACCCTTCCCTTTGCTTCCTTCTTTTCTCTTAAGTGATAAATGCGTTTGATCGCTGGTGACTCTAGTGGGATCCCCTTTTTACTGCTTCCTCCTGTCTCCACCCCTTTTCCTTCCCTCCTTTCTCTTGAGCGATCCATGCGTTTGCTGCTGGTGACATCCAGTGGAAAACATTCAAAGTTCAAGTCAATCACTTTTGCTTTGATCTTTACTTTCAGTGTATGACATATGGCTCAGTGGCTTTGTGGCCTAACGACAATGATAAAACAAGTATACAACAGTGAATTCCGTCATTTCAATCATCGGAGCTGGGCTCAATCAACTAACGATGCCTACCCGTCCCTTTTACTTCCTTCCTTCCTTTCTCTTGAACGATCCATGCGTTTGGTGAAGTAGTCTACGTGTAAATTGCTGCCTCACAATTGTTGTTATGGTCATCGTGGCTGAGCGGTGAGAGAGCTCAGCCTGGTTGCTGGAGGTCTGCGGATCTGGTCGAACCCCTGGAAAGGGGATCTTGGCAAAGTCCACGCAAGGACTGCCGGCCAGGGTAGCGTGAGAGGCTGCCATGCTTCAGCGCTATTCTGACCATGTCTGGATACGATGATCGGAAGTTTCCTGGATCGAATCCCCGGGTTGGCACCTCCCTTTACCAGATATTTCTTCTTCTCTAAAAAGTCTGGTAATGTTCAAAATTGAGCCGGTTCAGCCACACGAGCATTCAATTGCTTTGGCTGACTTAAAGGCTCAAAAGAAATTAATTTTTTTTAAAGGCAAATAAATCCCTCCGTCCTGGCCGCTTTACTCATACGTCAACTGCGCTAAAATATAGTTCACACGACCGCGGCGCGCATTGCTCTGTGAAACAAGCATGACGTCACATCCGACGCTAGATCATACTCATTTCGGAGCCGCGCCATGCGACACATCGTACAAATGCTAAAAGGCAAAGATGGAGCGACTAGAGGTGAGCAAACACTGGCGCAGATGACTGCACGTTATGATCATCAATGTCTCCTGTCTGTTGCTGCGGTAAAATACCCACACGTTAGTTTTATTTGAACAAAGTTGACCAAATAAAAGATTCTGGGGTCTTTATTCTGTGTTGATGTCGAAATTTACGTCCTATCGTTGCCGACTATGTTACGTATATTAATTTATTGGCGATTTCAAGGAGGCATGCTTAGGGACCGGTCATTATGTATAGCTTTTTTTGGGGGGGAGGGGGGAGAATATCCCCCCCTCCTTTCTTCGGACAGTAAGTTTACGCCCCTGCGACCGATCTCATTATTCCTCCCAACCGTTATTTTTTTTCCTTGTAGCCTAATTTGTGACTTAATGTTTTAGCCACATATTAGAGAACAACCCCCCCCCCCCCCCCCACATGGCGGTTGTTCTCTAATCTGTGGTTTTAGCATTATGCGGGAATGAAAAACGGCGTTACTGTACAGAAACAGCTTACCATCAAAAAAAAAAAAAGCTTCTTCCGACCGACCCTAATTATAATTTAATTGGTACTGCAGCTAAACGTTTTTTTCCTTAGGCCTTATGTCTGCTACGAGAATTTACGTCTGAAACTCAATCCGCAATATAATTTCTTCTCCGCCTTTGGTTTTGTCCATCACCATGTCAGGATCCCGACACCCCTGCCCCACCCTTCTTTAATCCTAGTTTCTTGCGGTAAACATAGGATAAACCTAATTGTTGATCCAATTCTCGTTTTGTCCTTTCCTTTACCGATTCGGTAGCAAATCTACTTAGTGGAATAGATAAATGCGTTCATCACTCGCCATTTCTCCTGATAAGCTCAGAACAAGGTTAACTGGGATTGAAGCTGCGTACCTCGAAAACGGCAGGGACTATCTCACTTGGCTTTCGCTCAAAAGCGGCAAGTCACATGACTTGAAGTGCACGAAGAATCACTACGTCACAGACTAGGCGTGTAAACATCGCGTGACGTTACCGTTAAAAGTACCCCAAGAACGCCCGAGAAGCTTTCTGGCGGGAGTGAGATACTCCTCGGACCGAGCGGTAAAAAAGAAGCTTACTACCATACACGCACCACATTTGTCATCGGGATCGTACCCTTAGACGATCAAATAAAAGGTAAACGAGTTCATATAAAACTATTTCCGGTAATGTATCGAGAAAAACGTTGAAATAAACCGGAGGGAGTTATGTGCCTTTAATCAAAAATAAAAAATAAACTAGCATTGTTGCTCCAGCTATTCTTCACTGTTTCCTCTGAACCTGTGGCTTCCGTGAATATGAAGCGCGGTTTTTTTTTTTTTTTTTTTTAATGTTGTTGTTAACTTACCTCTGGAGTTATTGTTGTGCGCATGCTCTAAGCTAAACCAGTTTCTCCAGCTAAATTGTTCCTCTCATCGTCGTGGGGCAGATAACCCAGTGCAGATACGCGCTCCCTTAAAACAAATAACAACTAAACCAGTTTGGGTTCGTGCACCCTAAAAAACAAAAAACAACCAAACCAAACCTAGCCGATTGCTTTGAGACTCTGATGTATAGAGCAGCGTCAAGTGACGTCATATTGCCTACGAGATAGCATTTGGAGGTAATAGCTACAAGGTGCACTAGATTAAAATGTAAGGGAAAACAACGGCACTTCTAGTCAAGACAGTGCTTTGAGAGCGGATTTCTTAGGCTTAAAAAAAGAAACGTTGTTTTCTCCAACAACAAAAATAGCGCGTTGTAGGCTTAAGAAATTCAGTCTAATAGCATTGGCTTCAGGAAGACGACCTTCTTTTTCCCCTCCAGTGCCCCTTGAAGCTAACCCAGTTACTGGCTCCACCATAGAGTTATAAATAATACATTATGTCACTGCTCTACAGTGTACGATGTTTTTATGCGAAAACTCCAACCGCACACAAGCACTGTTTCGTGCGGGAAAAAAAAGACCAGGAAATGTGCTGAAAGGGGCATAAAATGGTAAAACAGATAGACAAGCTTAGAAAAGGGTAAAAATAAAAGACTGAGGAACCAAAAAAAAAAAGGTGCACAGAAAAAAAAAACCCAGTGTGCTCTTTTGCAAAAGTTGCCCCTGACCTCTCGGTGGTCTGTGCACGCTTCTGGTGATGAGTGTTATATTATTGAGGATGTTTTAAAAATATTGTTAGCATATCCATTTTAATTTTTTTATTTCATTTTTTTTTTTTTGTAATAATAGGGAGTCTCTTTTATACCGTGTCAAGACAAGTCGTGCCCTTTTTATCGTTCTAATTCCACTGACTGCCACCAACACCAACATGCTAATCCATGCAAGCGAAACGCACCACCAAACGCACAAAAATACCAAGTAACGTCCAACAAGTTGTTTTTCTTTTTAATTTTTCCTTTTTTCGTTTCCAGATGAGGCCCGTCATTGTGTTGGCATTCATCATCTTCTTCTTGGCGTCGTTATTACTTCAAGCAGATGCACAAAATGGCTGTGTCTGGAGCGAATGCCACGTTACCATCTTCGGCGGCGGTAATAAGTGTCCCAAGGATTACACCGTAGAAAAGACTGAGCGCTGCGGCATCTTTGTCGGAGAGAAAGAATTTTGTTGTCCACCACCAACCGTCCTCATAGCAACGCAACCTGAATACGAATACGTCACCGAATACATTCCTGGTTAAATTGCCACCACACAATACAAAACAACAACATTGTAACCGAAAATAAAGTGTCTGTTACTTGCAGCAGATATTGTCATACATTGATGTATTTACCGTTGTCACGTTAAAAAGCGTGGACTCGTTTTAATGGATGATTGGGGTACCTTCGACCTCCAATCTGTGAGTGAAAGATTCTGATTCAAGTGTAGCTAGGCAAGCTCGAGTTTCAGAGTAGCTACAAATACCTTTGTGAATATGAGTATCTATAAGAATCTACTGGGTTAATGGGTGTTGGACTTCGCGAGTGGGTGAGGAAGTTACAAAAGTTGATCCCTGACTGTGCAAAAACTCACGAATACATAAAATGCACAGTTTCTTTTAATTTTCAACTCATTATTTGGTATCTTTTTCACAAATGGAGTATAAAAAA
>JAHWFP010081032.1:27209-40688 GCA_023313725.1 Lithobius niger
GGTTTAACGAGCGTTAACCACTCCTGGTCATCTGCCCGAAGCCCTAAGGCCCTATGTCTAACTTATTGCTACAATTAGAACAATGAACTATAACGCCATTGTTGTAATAACATTATAGCAACCAACGATTGTTGAACGCCAGGGAGAAAAACAATGGACGATACCAAGAAAAATTACATGAAACAACTCGAATTCATAGCACAAACGGAACAAAGTATTTAAAATGTGGTGATAAATTAGTTATTGGCATACTTTTGAAAGCCTGGTCCCTCTATACGTTATTTATTGTGATAGTTTTGCTTCCTCGGCTCTTAACGCCTCGGCTAAGCCTCGGAAGAACAAAACTATCACAATAAATCACGTATAGAGGGACCATTGTTGCAAAACTATGCCAATAACCACTACTAAAGATTATTGTTATTATTATTATTATTTTTTGATGCGAGTTAAAATAATATACTGGGAACTTCTGTAATTTTGAAGAATTTCTACTAATCCTTATTTTATTGTACTATTTGTATTGTTCCTACTACATGAAATTATATTAATTAATTGTGCAAAGAAAAAATAATAATTTATTATATTATATTGTCTAAAGTTGATTAACATTGCTTTGCACATACAAATTCGTATGAGTTTCGTGGCTGCGCAGAACATCTTGTAATCGAATAAAGCAGCTTATTATTATTATTATTATTGATATGTTCATAAAAATGTTGCTCATACCCAGTTTTTGTTTTGTCTCTTTTCAGATGAAGTCTCTGTTTGCCGCTGCGTGTCTCATTCTTTTCGTGGCAGCGTTTTTACCTGCGCTGAATGCTGATGAGCCGGAGACGCCATGCAAATGGCTGGAATGTCACAATAAGTTTACAACCTACCCGTGCGACGCAGGCTGGAAATATAAAACTTATGCTTCTTGCGGCGCCCTCTGGTGGGGATACAGCGAACAGTGTTGCAAGGAAGTCCAAACCATTGTTCTTCACGCACAACCAGCCGTCGAAGAGTGGGAAGTTGTGACCCAGACTGTGCAGCTTCCTGGTTAACACTGTTGTTTCAATTATTGTAACCTGGAATAAAACAGTCATGAAACAGGTACAGAGTGACATTGTGTATTTTCTGTTTTACTACTGAAGTTACCAGTACAGGAGAGTCCAGTACAGTTACCATTGCATTAAACACCAATACAAACCTGCCCAAGGGATCGTTGTTAGTTCAGTTAATCGACGTGAAGGGGGGGGGGGGGGGAATTATGGATTTCTGATTACTCCTTGTGCCAGAAACAAATATATATTTCACCTGTTAAGCGAGTTTGATTTCTAAATACCTAAGGATTACTTCGTGCCTACACACTGTTAACAATATCCGTAAAATTAAAGTACAAAGAACCAGTAATTCGTTTCCAGGTTCTTCAACTGCAAAATTGTAGGCGCAGTTTCAAGTTAAAAACTGATCTGAATGAGGATTATTGTATTTGTGAACGAAGGTGCCATATGTTCTCCATCATTACATCTGATATACATGTTCGCAGCTATAATCATGAACTGTTATGGTAAAAGGTGCCGGAAACAAATTACCTGGATTGCTTAGTAAATACTAGGTTTCACTGTTAAAAATTTCTGTCAAATTACAGTAGTAAGTAAGACCCGGTAATTTGTTTCCAGGTCTTTCAGCCATAAAATTGTAGGTGCAGATCCAAGTCGAAAACTTATCCGAATGAGGATTATTGCATTTGTGCATTAAAGTGCCATATGTCCTCTATTTTTACGCCTGAAAGACGTGTTCACATCTATAATCCTATGATTACTGATGCGAACATGATTATCGGATGGTATGATAGAGGCCATACCAGACCTTATTGCACATTGCATCTGATCCGTTTTGTATAAAGTGCTGGAAACAAATTTCCAGGTTTTTGTACCTGAATTTTAGGAAAATGTTTCACAGTGTAATCACATGAGCTGGCATTCAGTGGAAAGCCAGCGTGCTATTTTTGTCCTTCCTACATGAGGGATGGGAGAATATAGCTGAAAAAATTCATTTACAGAATTCAATGAAAAACACACATGTTTTTATTTTATTTTTTATGCTGACCATATGTAAATGGTGAAAATTAACCCTAGCACATGGTGAAAAGAAAATTCTAGTGTTTCTAGTGCTATTTTATATTTACCAGATAATTTTTCGCCTTGGTCCCTCCATCTTGTTTTTATTGCAACGTGGTATGTGCGCGTTGCAAATGTCATTCGAACCTACTAGAGGTACAGGTAATTTTTGTCAATCACTCGTTGCATTTCCAAGCTGATAAAAACACTTCGTGCAAGTGCTCCATTTTGTTTTTAGTTTGGACTGTACCTGTGAATATGGAAAAATTATCAATAATAAACTAGGCTCCTTTGGTATTACTACTAGTAATTCTGGTAACCCTGACAACCCAACCTGCTTTTGAAGTCAGGTCACGCATAGATATGCTGTATACTTGAAACTAATACTTCCATCAAAATACCGAAAAACAACACGGTCTTTTCGGCCAGTAGTACGTGGTAGCTTTGTGTTATACAGACAGGCTACTTCCTTGATAAAGCCTCCACAGACAGTACACATCAGAAATTAGTTAACAACTTTGGGGCATTACGTGATACAAATTGGTACCTCAAATTAATACGATTCGCCTTATTTTTTACGTAGTAAGGTGTTTTTAGGTTTGGCAAATAAACTGTGAGTTTTACGGCGTTGTGGGTGATCGGCTTGCCAGTGAGCATGTATTTTAATCAGTCAAACCCTAGAACAAGTTTATCAACCTCATATTAATGCTTTCAACGTAGAATACCGACACAATTCTGGACCGGGTAATTGTAGTCATGTGTGACCTACTGGAGTTTAGGTCACGGCTGTAACCTTAATAACAGGTTCGCTGAGTGACCATCGGCAGTAGATGAATGGTCATTTCGATAAAGACGTTATTTCAGTGATCTGTGGCCCTTAAAGGGATATACCTCCCAGCGCCATTTTCCTCGATTCTCTACATCAAGTACGGCCCCAAAGGTCTATTTTCTTACCGTTGGTTGTTCCCTTGCTAAAAATCCGTTTTAAAATGTGGCGTCTACGAGATTTTCTGTTGAATATTGAGGAACTTTATTTACCTTCATGATGCTTTGCGCGCCTACAATGACCTTAAAGTTTTATCTGTGAGTGCGTAGTGCTATAATTTTAATCGTTTGCTAGTAATTACTATGAGATCAAAAATCTAAAAAGACTTATGTAGTAAAAATTAAAATTAATTATTCCAATAGCTCGCCGAAGCAAAATTATAAGACACTAGTCTAGAAAATTATAAATTGTGATTTTTAAATACAAGACTCATTCCGGTTTTTGACGACACAATCAATGCGTTCACGCTGGCTTGTCTATTAGGCGCAATGCCAACTGAGACAGCAGCTGCATTCTTCGCTGCGAGGAACGAAGCTACTGTCTCAGTTGACCTTGGCTTTGGTAAAAGCACGGATGCGATCGGCGCGTGGCTGTTATAAGGCAGGCCGGATGTTGCTTTAATGAGATGCCATAGTATGAAACTGATTCACGCCACTATGAAGAAGCACAAGAGCGTAAGGCTGCTCACACACAAACCCGACATTTGGTCTTACGACAGACATTTTGTCGAAAACCTGTCTCAACTTTCTGCAGACGTCTCTACAACCACAGCAATGAGCTCAGCGCCATACACCGGTTGCGACGTTCTCTAGGCACCTCACGACAACAAATCAAAGCTCCTTTTATTTTATTCTCAAAAACCAAACACGTTCAGACAGTACGATCTGCGCATGCGCATGCGCATGTTTTGTCCCAAATCACATGGTGTGTGTCATTTTTTTTTTTTTTCATTCATGGACGTTTTGTCTATTTAGGGGGAGGGGGCACGTTCAATATATTTTTCTGTAACGATTTGAGAATTTTACATACAGGTTCACTGCTCCAAAACGTGAATATGAAAAACGTGCCCTAATTGCCCGGACAGTAATTTTGCCATACAAATTAAAGTAAAAACAAAACCAAATATTATTTTATAAAATAAAATAAGGCTGTCCAAACACAAAGAACTGGAAACAAAAAATTACAAAACTACAAAAAAAAAAAAAAAATTGACCTGTTAATTTTATACTATTGTGTACGCAGTTTATCTTGAGTCCTGCAGTCATTTTATGAGCGGCTACGTTTTCCTGGAGGGGGCGGCATAAATCGACGGCCGCCATTGTTTTTGTAACCATCTTGGATAGCAACAAGGCACTCTGCTACCAAAAACATACAATTGATTATCTGTGTCGTTCTGGGGCGAACTCAAGATAGGCTACGTTTTTCTGGAGGGGGCGGCATTAATCGACGGCCGCCATTGTTTTTGTAACCATCTCGGATATCAACAAGACACTCTGCTGCCAAAAACATACAATTGATTATCTGTGTCGTTCTGGGGCGAACCCAAGATAGGCCACGGACACTATAGTAAACAACAAACAACTAACCTCAACTACCGAAAGGTGGGAAATCTAGCAAAGGATTGTTTGTTGCGTAACAAAATGTTTCTGGTATCGCTCCACAAGATGCTACGTCTCGCGACATTTTGCCTCGCCCCCAAATCTCGCAGTTGGTGTGCGACCAACCTAAGGGCGCACTTACGGAACAACTCGCCTTCGCCTTCTCGCAGCTATAAGCTAGAATTCATCTGACACTCCAACATGGCGGCGGTTTTACCTTTGCCAGCTCGAAACGAAAACAGTCAATATCCGAGTTAAGAAGCCCACTGGGAAAATCGTTTCGTAAGGAGAAATTCTTTTATCTTATTGTCACGGATTATAAGACTGCACGGATTTACTCAAACGATGTCGGATTTAGCTCATCCAGGTAGCGTTGTTACCATGGCAACGACACATCTGCCATCGTGATTAAATTATAGCTACAAGAATGCAACGGCGGATCGTCGCATATAAACGGACCCTAAAGGTGGCTTACTGCACTATGGTATATCCTCACTATGGTATATCCTCACTATATCCTCACTATGGGATATCCTCACCGCCTGAGAAAACCCAGACTAGCTGCAGAGTCTGAATGGATACAAAACCGAGGTAAAGACAAATCAAGCCCAATATCCACAGCCACCGAAATGGCGATCAGCTCCCCAAGAAACACCGTCGGTATACCAGCCAGAAAATAGCCGTATTCAAGATGGAGACTCGGGATGCAAATTCCAACACCACCCTCAAAAGAGGAAGAGTGGAACGACGCATCACAGAATATGCTGACAGAGCCAGAAGAAACCGGGTTGTAGGGTGCGGATCCCTTGCCCTGAAAGGGTGATAAGGCGGCCCCCACACCAAACCCATGGGCGAGGCGGATGCAAAAGGAGCGGGAGCGAGAAGCTGCCCAGGCCCCTCTGCTCAATCAGGGTTGCCCCCAAGCCCAACGCCCCTAGCACTTCACGGTCACTCTGCGGAAACGTGGTGTACCTCATAATAACACGTGCTATAGGATCCAAGGTACCTCTGGCCACAGCTTGCAAACAGACCCTAGTACGTATTTCAGCTGCCCTCACATCGAGTGGGCGTTCCCCCGTCTCAATGAGGAGTGCCAAGACAGGGGTCGTCGGGAGACAGCCAGAAACAGTTCGCAAACAATCGTTTAATGAAACCTGAATGGCTTGCAAAGCACGCTGGGAACTTGCTAGAAGTGGAGCGTGGAAATCTGTGCAAGCTCGTACATAAACCTTATATAGAGTCATAACCGTAGAACGTTTTGTTGTGAGTTTGTTATAAACAAATGACCTCAAAATGCCCAACCGCGACGCGATGTTTTCTTTGACGGCAATAGTATCACTGATCCAACTCAGTCGTGGGTCTAGCCAGAAACCAAGGTATCGTACCTTGGACTTAGACCTAACCACAGTACCATTCACAGTGATTGCCCCCTCACACCCAAGTCCCCTACTAAAAATCATTAGTTCTAGTATTGCTGTACTAGTGGTTTAGTATTGTTTTATAATTTAGTTACTAAGTGTGACAATTGTTAGTATTCTTTATGGTCGCACAGAATTGTTTTAGTGCTAAATATAAACAGGACGGCCTTTGGTATCAAACGTTGTGGGAACAAATTCCGCTAAGGGCACGTTCAAGAATTATGTCATCAGGAAGGGGGGGGAGGGCAGGTTCGCCAGCTGGTGTGGATTGATGACGAGGGGGGATGGGCTTGGTCAGTTGATGACGTAAGCACCGATATACCAGAAAAAGGGAGGAAAATCGCAAAAAAAGGCCCTCAGAAAACATAGGGAAATACAGGAAAAACACCCCCTCATATGGGGGGGGAGGGGGTCAGGTTAGAAATGACGTATACTGGAGGGGGATTGAGCAATTGATGGTGATCGATGACATGGGGGGAGGGGGGTTAAAAATGGCCTATTTCTTGATGACATAATACTTGAATGGCTGCTCAGGCAGTCAGACGTGAAGTCCAAAAGGCAAAAATAAAGTGCTAAATAATCGTCGAGTTTGGAAAAAGTAGACACTAATAACCATAGTAGGCCAAAAATTATAACCTTCAACCGTCAATCGTCGACAACGAACACAGGGTGGGTAGCAATGGGGACAAAGTTTCGTACACTTCCCGGGAGGCAAAGGGAAACAATGAAACAACGCACCTGCTCACTGGTGGACAGGGGGTTGCGCCCAAAGAACTGGGACGATAGCCCATGCAGGGAAATATCCCCCGCATGGGGACCAACTCTCACAAAAGCTAGGACACATGCAGCTCCCGTACTGGCTTCCTACGGCATGCACTAACCATCCCCCCCCCCCACCCCCAGTGGTGTGCTGGCGTTCACAAAAGCAACGAGTGGCGACAAAAACCACACGACACAGAGCAAGGACAGGACAAAGGTACAAAGACGTTAGGTATCGACAAGGATCACAGGGCGGGGAGTGCAGAAGTCGTTGTCTCAGACACACTTCTCGCGGAAGGTCTTAAACTCCGGGAGAAACTCGTCCACGCAGGTGTACAGCAAGTCAAGACCAAATTTAGCTAGCCGGTACAGCGTTGCGAAGAAGAGCAGCTGTCGCCGCTAGCCTGGCAATAGAGCAGCGTCATGTGACGTCATATTGGCTACAAGAGAGATAACTGCAAGGGGCACTAGATTAAAATGGACAGTTAAACAACGGCACTTCAAGTCAAGGCAGTGCTTTGAGAGCGGATTTCATAGGCTTAAAAAAAACCTTGTTTTCTCCAATCCCTAATGCTGCTAGGTTGTAATTGGAAAATAAAGATTCCACTTGCTTAAAAATGTCAGCAACTGCCAACAAATCGACAAAAATCGCGCATTATAGGCCTTAACAGCATTGTCTTCAGTAAGACGCCCTTCTTTTCCCCCTCCAGTGACCCTTGTAGCTATCCCAGTTAGTGGCTCCAGCATAGAGTTATATACAATAATACTACCCTACAGAGCAGCGTCAAGTGACGTAATTTTGGCCACGAGATACCATTTGGAGGGCATAGCTACAAGGTGCACTAGATTAAATTGTAAGGGGAAAAACGGCAATTCTAGTCAAGACAGTGCTTTGAGAGCGAATTTCTTAGGCATAAAAAAAACGTTGTTTTCTCCAACACCAAAAATCACGCGTTATAGGCTTAAGAAATCAAGTCTAATAGCACTGGCTTCAGTAAGACGACCTTCTTTTCTCCCTCCAGTGCACCTTGCAGCTAACCCAGTTACTGGCTCCACCATAGAGTTATACACAATAATACTACGTTGTGTCACTGCCCTATACAAAGGGCAGTCCTTGAGAATGTGAGCCGCATCTTCGCGGTTGTACCCGACTCACACGTCGAGCTGGTGCCAAGCTGGTACCAGGTAAGTGTTGAAATTATCGTGACTGGTAATCAATTGCGACATCTTGGATGAGAACAGAAGATTGTGTTCCGCGATTTCGGGGAAGAAGCTGAACGTACGACGTCCATTGGTGGTTGTCTCCCACTTCCGCTGCCAGTAGGCTAGTAGATCAGCATGCGTGGCTTGTTTGGACTGTCCTAACCCTTTTGGGGAAGTAAGGGGCGGGGGGGGGGGTAGTAAGGGAAGGGCAGGTTACGGCTGTTGGCAGTGTCTGGATAGGCTCACTAGTAAATTCTAACCTCTAACAACAAATCGACTCGTAACAACGTTTGTTCCCCCCCCCCCCACATTTGTGAACAGGTTTATTAGTACATTAGATTACAATTACGTCACAAATTAAATTAAAGACGGGGCATTACAATTACGTCACAAATTAAATTAAAGACGGGGAAGCCAAAGGCTCACAAGAAGTAAGTAAATACAGATGCAAACCTATTTACGTTGCCTTTTGGACTTATATGTCAGACTGCCTGAGCGGGGAATCGAACCCAGGACCTATGAAATCAAAGGCCAAGGTCCTACCGCTGAGCCAGACTGACACGGCTAAAAGGAAACGTAAATAGGCAGCATTTAACACGTGCATATATACATATAAACAAACACTTTCCAATCGCCACTGGAGGGACGCTTATTTCCCGCGCCATCCTCCAAGTGAAACGAATGGAACACTTAAACGTGAAATAATGATTAAAGACGGGGAAGCCAAAGGCTCACAAGAAATAACTAAATACAGATGCAAACCTATTTACGTTGCACTTTTTGGAATCGTGCTGTACGGGGAACGATTCCAAAATGAAGACATGTTTGCGCAAGCAAGCTAAGACTTTGGGGGCACGAAGCTTCAATAAATCGTAAAACAATGGCAACACGTTGTTGCGATTCAGGAGTCGACTTACGATATAAGTCCAATGAATAAACATGCACGGTAAGTGGTTAACACTTCGTACAGCTAAGCACTGTTAATGATTCTTCGGGAAGCTGACTTCCCTCTCTATAAATAAGACAAATTCCTTGGATTGGATAAATTACACAATGGGGCCGGCCATCAAACCTTTCTAGAACTACCTACCTGTGGTCAACACGCCACACTCGGAAAATAAAGCACGGAGCTTTACTACACTAGCAGAGCACACGTGTGTTTTCTGCAGCAATACTGTGTGATTCTGCAGAATTTCTGCAGCAGTTGTAGAGTATTTCTCCCGCAGTTCTGGGAAATTCTTCACATTTCTGGTGTTATTTTGCAGCAATTATGGGGTATTTCTACAGAAGTTCTGGAGTATATAAGCAGCAGGTCTGGAGTAATTCTGCAGAAGTTTTGGAGTGATTCTGCAGTAGTTGTAGGTGTTTCCAGCAGCAGTCCAAGTATGGCTCTTGATATTTCTGCAACAGTCCTGGAGTGATTCTGCAGCAGCTCTAGAGGGAATTCTGCAGGAGTTTGGGGGTAATGTTTGGTGTTTTTTTTCTACAGCATTCCTGGTACAGCATTCTGTAAAATTGCTGCAGCAGTTATGTGGTATATTTACAGAAATTCTGGGGTGATACAGCAGATGTTTTGTTGTTATTTCTGCATCAACCCAGGTGTGATTTTGCAGTATTTCTGCAGCAAATCAGGAGTGATTCAGGAGCAATGCTGGAGTGTTTCTGCAGCAGTTCCGTGATAATTCGTCAACATTGCTGGGGCATTTCTGCAGCAGTTTTGGAGTATTTCTGCAGCAGGTGTGGAGTATTTCTGTGGCAGTCCTGGAGTGATTCTGCAGCAGTCCTAGAGAGATTCTGCAGCAATGCTGGAATATTTCTGCAGCAGTTGGCCAACACTGCAAGTGTATTTCTGCAGAAGTATTTATTCGCCAACACAGCAGGGATATTTCTGCAGCAGTTCTAGAGTATTTCTGCAGCAGGTGTAGAGTATTTCTGTAGCATCCCTGAAGTGATTCTGCAGAAGCTTTTGGTGGTATTCTACAGTAGTTTTAGGAGCTTTGCAGCATTTCTAGTGTGAATCTGCAGCCTTTCTTCAGCAGTTCTGAAGCAGTTTGCGATATTTTTCTGCTGTAGTCCAGGTGTGGTTCTTGATATTTCTGTTCTGCAGCAGTCCTGGAGTGCTTCAGCAGCAGTCCTTGTGATAATTCTGCAGTAATTTGGTCGGAATTCTTGGTATTTTCAACAGTATTCTAGTTATGATTCTGCAGTATTTCTGCAGCAGTTTTGGGTGAAACGTGAACCTGTCTACTTCAGTAAACCTTGATGTTACTCATGTAAACATTTACGTTGCTCCAGTAAACCTTGATGTTACTCACGTAAACATTGACGTTGCTCCAGTAAACCTTGACGTCAGATGCAGGTTTTCTTTGCTTTCATGTGTGTGAAACGTGAAACAAAACATGAAAACGTTGCCTTGGTTTTACTTCAGTAAACCTTGATATTGCCCCAGTAAATCTTCACAACGTATTCCCTCCAAAACTACTGCAGAATTCCCCCAAGAGAAACTGTAGAAATGCTTCAAAATCATACCAGAAATACTGCAGAAAACACCCAGAATTCCCAATTCTCCAAGAGATGCTGCAGAATCATTCCAGCATTGCTGCATAAATACCCAGAACCACACCTGGACTGCTGCAGAAAATATCACAAAACGGATGCAGATACACCGTAGAACTTTTTCAGAAAAGCTGCTGACTCACGCAAGAAATGCTGTAGAAACACCTGAAACTACTGCAGAATCACTCCAGACTACAACAGAAATACTCTACACCGACTGCAGAATATACTCCAGAACTGTTGTAGAAATATCCAAAACAGCTAAAAAAAAGTACGTATCAATGTTGACGAATTACCAAAGAACTGCTACAGAATAACTCCAGCAATGCTGCAGCATCAATCCACAACTGTTGCAGACATGTATTGCTGCAGAAATAGCATGGAACCACACTTGGACTGCTGCAGAAAACCCAGATTCCCCCTTCCCCCCCCCCTAAAAAAAAAAACTACTGCAGAATTTCTCCAATAGATGCTGAAGAATAACTCCAGGACTGCTGTAGAAGTACCCAGAACCACACTTGACTGCTGCAGAAAATATTGCAAAACTGCTGCAGAAATAACGAAGGACTGCTGCAGAAAGACTGCAGACTCGCAGTAGAAAATGCTGCAAAAAACACCATAAACTACTGAAGAGTACCCCCAACAGCTGCTGCGAAATCACTCTAGGGCTTCTAGAGAAATTCTCCGTTCCTGCTGCAGAAATACTTCAGAACTGCTGCAAAATCACTCCAGAACTGCTGCAGAAATACCCCAGAATCACACCTGGATTGCTGCAGAATTACCACAATCTGCTGTTGAATCACCCCAGATTTGCCGCTGAAATACCACAGAACTGCTGCACAAATTCTGCTGAATCATACCAGAAATACAGTAAAAACTCCCAGAATTCTCCAAAACTACTGCGGAATTTCATCAACAGCTGCTGCAGAATCACTCCTGGACAGATGCAGAAATAACAAGAACCACACCTGTACTGCTGCAGAAGATACCGCAAAACTACTGCAGAAATACTGCAGAACTGTTGCAGAAAATACCTACAACTACTGCATAATACCCCAAGAGCTGCTGCAGAAATATTCCAGACCTGCTGCAGAAATAGTCCAGAATTACTGTAGAAATAATCCATAATTGCTGCACAATAACCCCAGCCACGTTGAAGATTAACTGCAGATTCAAACCAGTAGTGCTGCAGAAAAAAGGCAGAATCCCCCCAAAACTACTGCAGAATTTCTCCAAGAGATGCTGTTGAATAACTCCGGGACTGCTGTAGAATACCACAAAATCACACCTATATTGCCGCAGAAATATAGAACTGCTGCAGTAATAACCCAACAGTGTTGACGAATTATCACGGAACTGCTGCAGAAATACCACAAAACTGCTCATGAATCACCCAAAACTGCTGCATAAATTCTGCAGAATCATACCAGGAATACTGTAGAAAACACCAAGAATTCCGACCAAATTACTGCAGAATTATCACAACGACTGCTGCTGAAGCACTCCAGGACTGCTGCAGAACAGAAATATCAAGAACCACACCTGGACTACAGCAGAAAAATATCGCAAACTGCTTCAAAACTGCTTCAGAACTGCTGAAGAAAGGCTGCAGACTCACACTAGAAATACTGCAAAGCTCCTAAAACTACTGTAGAATACCACCAAAAGCTTTTGCAGAATCACGTCAGGGATGCTACAGAAATACTCTACACCTGCGGCAGAAATACTCTAGAACTGCTGCAGAAATACCCCTGCCGTGTTGGCGAATAAATACCCCTGCAGAAATACACTTGCAGTGTTGGCCAACGGCTACAGAAATATTCCAGCATTGCCGAAGAATCTCTCTAGGACAGCTGCAGAATAACTCCAGGACTGCCACATAAATACTCCACACCTGCTGCAGAAATACTCCAAAACTGCTGCAGAAATGCCCCAGCAATGTTGACGAATTATCACGGAACTGCTGCAGAAACACTCCAGCATTACGTCTGAATCACTCCTGAATTGCTGCAGAAATACTGCAAAATCCCACCTGGATTGATGCAGAAATTACAACAAAACTTGTGCTGTATCACCTCAGAATTTCTGTAAATATACCACATAACTGCTGCAGAAATTTTGCAGAGCATACCAGGAATGCTGTAGAAAACACCAAAAATTACCCCCCAAACTCCTGCAGAATTCCCTCTAGAGCTGCTGCAGAATCACTCCAGGACTGTTGCAGAAATATCAAGAACCATACTTGGACTGCTGCTGGAAATACCTACAACTACTGCAGAATCACTCCAAAACTTCTGCAGAATTACTCCAGACCTGCTGCATATGTACTCCAGAACTTCTATAGAAATACCCCATAACTGCTGCAAAATAGCACCAGAAATGTGAAGAATTACCGAGAACTGCTGGAGAAATACTCTACAACTGCTGCAGAAATTCTGCAGAATCACACAGTAATGCTACAGAAAACACATTGAATCCTCCAAAACTATTTCAGAATTCCTCCAAGAAGTGCTGCAGAATCACTCCAGGACTGTTGCAGAAAGTATCATACAACTGCTGCAGAAGAACCACAGAACTGGTATAGAAATGATGCAGACTCACACCAGAAATTCTTCAGTAAATACCGAAAACTACTACAGAATATTTCCAAGAACTGCTGAAAAATACTGCAGAATTCTTCAATCCAGCTGCTGTAGAATCGCTCTAGGACAGTTGCAAAAGAGACAAGATTGCAAAATTATTGTTGTAAGCATTGTTTGTATTGTCATCTAACAGTAGATTATAACATGCTTAAGTGTTACACGCTTATCGTTTCAGTCTTAATTGTCAGAATGCATTGTTGTTGCAAATAGGTTGCTAGTATCCAGTGTTGTGGATGATTTTGATAATTGTTTTGGTTATGTGTATAGTGTATAGTGTATAGTGTATAGTGTATAGTGTATAGTGTAGTATGTAGTGTTTCTTCTAGGTTTAGGTTTGGGGCGCATAGCGTTTGGCTCAGGCCCCAACAAAAACAC
>JAHWFP010081033.1:0-28939 GCA_023313725.1 Lithobius niger
GTTAGCACAGCTCACAGATCTCAAGCTAGAGAAGGGTCACGCTAGTCGGGAGTGGAGACGCCATGTCCGTAGGATGCCATGCCGGGCAAAATGGCAGTGGTTCGTATGTTTGTAGTTAGCTTTTGAAAATTTAATTTAGGACCCCCCATTCTAAATTATAGTTTAAACTTTAACTTAAACTCTCTAGATATTATGGTGGTGACGCCTGTAGCGGCATCTTAGGTTCTCTCAACCCATAACGTCAGAGTGGTTCTCTTTCTAAAAACCAAATTTTTCCTTATTTGTTTTAAACATTAATTCAAATAACTGACGGTTTGATCTTTGTGTGGGATTCATTGTTTATTCACTCCAGACGGACTTTATAAGTAGCCGCGGCTTTTATAATTTGAGGAGTTGACTTCTAAACTGCAACTCTGGGAGGTTTAAGGCTCTGTTTTATCACTCAGAAACAAAACTGTGAAACGATTGATCTTTCATGCGTGTTTGAAACATACTGTTTGATAGATTGTACCCAGCCGGCCGAGGCTGTTCAATCTTGCGGACGACTCAAACGAGCGTTCAGTATTGCTTTTTCTATTCGAAAATTTAAATTGATTGTTTATTCAAAACAAGTGTCGTTTTGTAGAATCGTGTGAATTACGAAATGTAAATTCAAACTTTGTGCTTTTAAATACTTTATTTCAAAAGCTTTCGTAAGTGTTCTTTTCATTCCCTGTTGTTAAAATAAAACCACGAGTTTTAAACTTCAGTTTGTTTGCTAGTTGATTAATTGTTTTAGTGTAAAATAAATATGTAGCCCATCTTTAATTTAACTCTTGATAAACAGTTAAATTCCATCGCTGGTGGCAGTGAAATACCAGCAGTATTAAGGTTAGGCCCCCTTTAATTAGGACCCGACGCTCCATCCCCCATGCTGGGACTGTAACCCATGCTGTGCTTATGCCGTAAAAGTTGATATAATCACCGCAACACCTTAAGCTGAATCTCCGTGTCAAACCAGGAAACCGGAGGCACTAAAAGCACCTCAGCCGTCGTAGCGTCCGCCGTTACAATGTGCAATATAGTAGATATTCTTCAGTAGCCTACACCATGCATTCAGATTTTTTTAGTAGTGTCCTGTTGGTATATCTGCCGTTCCAACTTCGTACGTCAATTACAGATTTTTTTTATTTTACCATATGACACATCGAATTACTAATGCAGTGTAAGTGCATCTTGTTAATTAACTGGTCAATAGCTCTTGATTTGTGCTCCCCGATCAAGGTTTCGCCTTTTGGGGCATATTCGTTCGTATTCTCCCGTTCATATTTTTGCATAATAATTTACAACATAATTATTTTGTCTGCAATTTTTTATACACGTTAGTTATTTTACTAAGATTTTATTATAAAGCAGAGAAAAAAAGGAAGTTGAATATTTGTGTAGGATCCGGTTTAAAAATAATTACCAGATCTGGTTCTTGCCGGATCTGGATATATCCGCACTTGGTCGATCCCTACTTGAAAGTGATAATGAAATGCCATGCCTGGAAAAGTGCTTGAAAATCTTGAAAAATGATATATGTATCATCAGATGGGCGATGAACGGAAAGTAGACGATGTGACTTTAGAACACTGAAAAAGTTCAGCCAAGAAAATAGTCTTATCGAGTGTGTAGCCTTAGATTATTCTTCGTTTGTTTGGCTATGAAAAGTTTTGAAATTTAGGATCTGGCTTTAATTGTATTTTTGTGTGTACTAGATGGATACAGCAGTAAGGTTTCACGTAGACTTAACAGCACAGCAACACTACAGTATCTGGAACCTTACAGGAAAGTTAATTTGTGTCCCTACCTTAAACATCAAACGAGCTCATTTTTGTTTTCTAATAGGTTTTCTAGTAGGTTGGTTAAGCACACCTAAATGAAGTGAAAGTCGTAATGGTCTTCGATTATTTACCAAGCTCACCAAGCATTTCATTTATAGATTATTTTAGGAATTAAGAAGCAAGAGCAGCTAAGAACTAAGCACTCGCCTCCAAATTCACCACCTTGTTGACCCACATGCTACTCGCCTACTACGTACTTTCTGGAAAAGGTTTTCTCCCAGGTCAAGTGACACCTGACATTAGTTAATAGTGTCTGATGAAGACAAACGACGTTGTAACCCGTTTTTTTTTTTGTGTTCGTTGAAAATTCACAACAAATTGTTAACCGTTTTTTTTTAATTGCATTTCTGACTTAGCACGAAATAGAACTAATGTATCCTATTTTCCATTCACACGCTTTTCCTACCTTCCGGTTAAGTCTAGAAAGATCACTTACTGCTTGGAATTGCCCTTCACTAACTCCATCTCGGTAGAAGATGATGCGATTTGGTTTAAACCGGGTGGACTTGTAGAATTGGATCAAAAGTTCCCTCACCATGTGAGACAACTCCTGGATGATTTCCTGCCGATGCTGCTGGACACGAACAGTAGCTGCGTACCGGCTTGGATGGGCATCCATACTACCTACCACCTATATAACAATACACAAAGTTACAAATTGTAATAACTAATGGGTAAGGACGCAATTTTTACGTAATAATGATTTAAGTTTTTCACAACACAATCTGTGATACAAACTATACGTACACGAGTGATTTGTTCTAGTGTGCGACTCACACTTTCTGTAAGTACACCAGTTTTAGACCTTACAGTAAGGAGTGGCGTAGCCGCGAATTTGGGCAACATGTGCCAAGGCAGAGGGCAACATGTGCATTAGGAAGATCTGGTGCCTGGTGGTGGGAGAGGAATTTTTGTCTGATGGATGTTAACTTTTTTTTTTTACTGAACGATAGGGAGGTTGTACATCAAATTCTAAACACTACAACTTTCAGTGAACAAATAGTCAAATACCAATTACAGGCCTACAGTAGTAAAAAATATAGAAATAAACTCAAAAAGTTGTTTATTTACCCAAGTCTGAAGCTACAAGCCGAGCTTCACTCACAGGGCAATTTTTCGTTCAGCTTTTTGTGCCTTGTTAAAAGTTTTGAATTTTGTAACCATTACCTCAGGGTCAGTTCAGCTGCTAAATCTCTCAATTAGAATAATTGAAACATAGTTCAATCGCTCATGACCAGTCAGTCGACCAAGAGCACCGCTTTCACGAGCTCGGTTGGTGCTATTCACACTGGTGGAGCCAATGGCCTTTCACCCGAGCTCCAGTTCCTAATAGGATCAAGCCTACAGCCCCCTTCGTATCGTATGAATGTCTGATTGGGTCGTGTTCACAACTTCACAATAAAAAAAACGGAGAAAAAAAGCAACATGCAACGATGACGTGACGAAGGAGGAGTCAGAAGTTTAGTGACACCGTTGGATGGATGATGGATCATGGAAAATAGGTAGTTACTGGCGAAAAGGGCAACACACGTCTGCACACCCTTAGCTATGCCACTGACAGTAAGAAGCACAAAACCGGAAAAGTAATTTTTTCTTACCCTAAAAAAAAGCTTAAAATGTGCTCTCTTCTGTCCAATTTACTCCCAAAATTTAGTGCTACTTCCCAGTTCACCCACTAGGTGGCATCTCCCTGCTGTACAGCAGCGCCACTCCACCACATCTGCACCGTTTTTCGCCTTGGACTGCATAGTCTCAGCGAAAGCGGGGAAGGTTCCCTAAAGGTAAGCAATTTACAGTAAGTAAAATCAAAATACCAGTATTACCTGGTTGATTTTGGTTTCTATTGCCTCCTGAAAAGGTACATTACCTTTTTTAAAGCATTTCTCTTCTCCAAATGCTGTTTAATCTAGAAATTAAATCGAAGATATCCTTCCGCGTCGCTACCTACTGCGCATCTTACTGCGTAGCCTCCTCATATAAAAACGAAGCGGAGCAGTATTGCTCACCTTTTCAGACCTCTATTGTGCTTGGATGGCAACAAGAGGGGAGGAGGGAGGGAAGCAAGGTAATGTCTATTGTCAGGAGGCAATAGAGACCAAAATCAACCAGGTAATACTGGCATTTTGATGTTTCTAGTTGCCGTGAAAATCACCTTTTTAAAAGCATTGCACAGAATTCGTCACGGCGGCGGGCGCCCTTTGATCAAGTTCCCTTAGGTAGCGACCGGTTCCATACACAGAACAAAGTGTGCAAAGGGGTTAGAGTACGTGTTAGGCCGCTACAAATGGTCCAATGCGGTAAAGTCCATCGGCCTGATGAGACATCCTGGAGATAATGAGAAGTGAAAACAGTGGGATTACGCCAGGATATCGCTTGCATGATGTCACGAAATTCCTGTGCCGTTACTCGAATTCCTTCCGATGAGCAGTTAATATTCAGGGCTTCATAAGCCTGTACGATGACAGTTTTGAGGCAGGTGGCAATCATGCGAGTGGAGGTTATGCCAGTTCTATTGTTGAAAGGAATGAACAACTGGGTTCGATCTTTTCGAATCGGCTTGGACGCCTTGAGGTAGAATCGGATTGCTCGTATAGGACATAAGGCTCTCTCTTGGTCGTCGCCCAAAATATTAGAGAGAGGGGAATGATGAAAGGTTTTGTCTGTTCAGTGAGTTTTTGTGTTTTTGCCCGAAAGGAAGCACATGGAGTCAAAGTAACACCAGTATAGTTATCTAAGAAAAAACAATTAGCAGCGGTGTCGGATAAAGCCTGAAGTAGTCCACAGCGAAGACAGGCAGGAAGTGCTACAAGGAACACAGTTTTCCTGGTGAGATGGCCAAGTTGAGAGGATCCCATGGGCTCATAGGGAGGGGATAGTAAGGCGGATAGGACAATGGACAAGTCCCAGTCGGGAAACTGTCGGCGTAATCGTTGCCTATCCATTTGAAAGGAATGGATTAAAGAGGAGATTCGGGAATCAGAAGATCAGTCTTCCCTGGAGCCCGGAAGACAGCATTCAAGGCGGATAGGTAAACGAGGATCGTGGAACCTTGAAAACCGCTCTTAAATAATGTCAAGAATGGAGTAATTTAGGCATAGGGGGAGCGATAGGATTAACTTGATACACCGAAGTGCTTGACGGTTCGGATGAGGGACTGATCCCATGGCCTGAGAGTGTAGATTCGGAATTAATGGCAATGATCGAGATAGATCGATGAGTTGATCCTGGAGTAACGGGAACCAGACTACTACTGGCCAATCCGAGGCTACGAGTAGGAACCGGCCGTTGGAGTTGGCGGCGTTGACGTTGGTAGCAGTCTTGGAGGTGAAAGGCATAGGCGAACAGGTGATTCCAATCGAGAGTGAGAGCGTCTACTGCCCATGCCCGGGGATCGGGGAGTGAACTGACAAAGTGGGGAAGTCTGGCATTGAGCCTGGTGGCGAAGAGATCTAGCATCGAGCGACCCCAGATGTTGAATGGGCTAGTGCAAACGGCCAGGTGAAGTGTCCACTCGCTGGCTGGCGGGGCAAGTCGTTGCAGGGAATCGGAAATCACATTCAGGTTGCCGGGAATGTGGAACGAGCAGACAAACTTGGTGCTGGATGCAAAATAGAAAAATTTTGGATATGAGGTGATGGAGAGACGGGGATCGTGTTCCACCTCCTTTTCGAAGGTATGCAACAGCGGTGGTGTTGTCGATGTGAACTTGGACTATATGGTTCATGACATAGTGTTGGAAGTGTTGTAGGCCGTTGAGAACCGCACGCAACTCTAGGAGATTGATGTGATCGGTTGACTCGATTCCTCAAGTGCCAGATGTCGTCATACTGCCAATGTGGATGCCCCATCCTGTCCGGGATGTGTCTATGAACAGATGGATCTGGGTAATCAGTTCGTGGAGGAGAACTGAAGCAGTAAGGTTTGTGATGTCCATCCACCATTGAACCGTGTCGAATGGGAAGGAGGGATTGATCCCATGAGGTGGTACGATCATGGCTTTCTGTGGGTTGCCCCATTGTGGTCAGGCAATCCATCTGCCGTATGGGACTAGGTCTGCAAACTAGTCGATGATGCCGATGACTGAAGCAAGGCCTCTATCCTTTCCGAGGATGGCATGACTGTTGCCTGGTTGAGATCGAAGAATACTCCAAGGAAGATGAAGGACTGAGCTGGTTGTAGTCTCGATTTGACGAGGTTGATGCCTAGTCCTAGTTGTGAAAAAGAGACACGACGATGTGAACGTTGTCGGGGAGGATCGTAGGATCGGTCGGGGTGAGGTAGAAGGCAATCGTCGAGGAAGGCATGGATAAGAATGCCTTGTTGGTGTAAGTGTGCGAGTACTGGACGTAATACCAGAGTAAAGATCCGGGGAGCGGCGTTCAAGCCGAACGGCAAGAAGAGAAACTCGTAGACGGCTGCGTCGTAAACGAAATATGTGGCGGAGAGGCATGAAGGGGAATGTGAAGGTAAGCATCGGCTAGGTCCAATCAAATCGTTCAGTCGATGGGGAGTAGGGAATCTCGTATGGACGAGACTGTTTCCATCTGAAAATGAGGGTTTGTGATGAATTGATTGAGTGGCCGGAGGTTGAAGATCAGCCGTGAACCGCCCGATTTCTTGTCACAGAGAAAAATGCTGCTGGAAAAAAAGGGGCTGATTGATGGTGGTACGAGACGAACTGCAGTTTTTTTTAAGTAGAATTTCGGCGCGTTATGCGGCAGATGCAGGTGTTTCTCCGATTCCCACGACGGACTTCGCACTGGAGGGGCAATCGAGGACTTTGGTTTGGAACCTTTCAAACAATAGATAGGATCACGGGGTCGGATGTCACTTTTTGCCAAGCTTTGGCATAAAAACGAAGGCGTCCCCCCCACAACTTGCGGGGGGGGGGGGGGATGTCAATAAGCGTTGCGATTTAGAGAACGGGATCGGGAGAGCGATTGTTGTCGACGCCTATCGAGGTTAGAGGATTGTCCCCGAAAACGTTCTCGACCACGGCCCTGGGATCATGATGGAAAGGGCGATGAGGATCGTGGAGCGGGAACTGGGCTTGTGGAAGAGTTCTTCATTGTACCCCAGTCTTCTTTGGGAGGATCAGAACGAGGGATAACTGAAGACCGCCGTTGGTGAAGATATCAGTTCATATTGGGACGTGGTTTCCGAGAGACATCTAGGTGGGGCGCGACCTTGGGGATTAGGCCACGAAAGAGGCATTTGGATTTGTGTATTGGCTGGTTTCGTAAAGGTAGAGGGTGGAATCAAGAAGAATTGGTGAGGTGTTAAGCGTGTCATCGCGCAACAGAAGTGTTGAATTGAACAGTGCTCTGGTAAACCAATTCATGACATGGTAAGTAGCAAAGCAACTCTTATTAAATACCTGGTTGATGAGGAACCCTAGTTGTTGTGTGTCATCGGGTGGATCGGTGTAGAGGCGCTCACAGAGGGCGTTGGCAGCTGTACTAAAGACATCCCCGCCTGTGAGGCAGCTCGTATCCAAGGCGAAGGAAACGGTCATTGTCCCGTAAAACGAAAATGGGAACCGCGGCTCGTCGGGGAAGAAATAATGCTAAACCAAAATCGAGTTTAGTGTCAGCTGTAAGAAATTCTGATTCCGGGTAGGTGTCGAAGTTGCGGGGATTAGCAGTCCCTTCCCCGATGGCCCGGTCTATGGTGGTGGTTCCTTTTCCAATTCAAAGAGCGTGCCGTTCCCTAAGAGGCTACCATCATTACGTAGCAGAGTTGTAAGGAGTGTAGTCGATTGCCCTAGTAATGGTGGCTGATGAGGGGCCTGGTCACTAAGAGCCCGTAACCCGTGGCAAGGCTTCGATTCTTGCAGGTAGAATCGGGAGTTGTGCTAGGTTTATACAAGAAGCAATCAAGGACGATTCCCTCTACAGTTTTAAGTAGCTCAGGTAAGGGAATATCGGCGGGAACGGGAACGCCCAGAAAGGGGGGTCCTTGTTCTTGAAGGGACGGGTCCGGTGAGTAGTAGGAATCATGAAAATCGTCTTCCTGAGAAGGAGGGTCTTGGATGGGATCGATTACCGGAGCGGGGACAGCTGTAGGCGATAGAGGATCGGTAGTTCTATGGGAGGGACTGGCGTCATCGTTGTGTTGACACTTTGGAACGGTAGCTACCCAGGTGGCAGTGTAATCGGAAACCGGGGGCAGCTTGCGCTTGAAAGTGCGAAGAGAACAATCCATGAGGCTATGGACTTGTAAAGTACAGAGCAGGCAACTCGGGCATGGTGGAGTGGATCGAATGCTTTGAGATGAGCGTGAGGACAGGTCCAGAGGCATCAGTTGTGCAGAGGAAGATGCTGCCTTGGTAGCTGCTTTACGATTCTTAGCTTGCAGCTTGAGTCTAGTATATGACTCCTTTGCACGAGCGAGTTCCTCGCCGAGGGATCGCAGGTCCCGCTTAGGAGCGAGCTGGCTGCAACGAACCGGAGATGAAGTCACCGTATCGTGAGGCTGAGGGGGAACCGAAGGTTCAGACAAACGGATTCTCCAGCGGTAACTGGGAATCAAGGGGTTCATGATCCGTCGTGAGTTCTAGGACCTCAACAATGCTTGGAGCCGGTAGCGTCAAAGGAATCGGGGAAGCGGATCGTGAAGGGCGGATCAATGATCCATGTTTAGGAGTACCTTTTGCCCGAGGCATATATACCAAGTAATCGGGAAACGGTAGACGATTGTCCGGTAACCGGAAATCGAGTCTTTTCTGGAGCGATGGTAACAGCATGCGTCGTAGAAAAGAAAAGGTGAGCAATACTGCTCCGCTTCGGTTTTATATGAGGCGGCTGCGCAGTAAGATGTGCAGTAGGTAGCGACGCGGAAGGATATCCTCGATTTAAATTCTCTAGATTAATCAGCATTTGGAGAAAAGAAATGCTTTAAATAAGGTAATGTACTTTTTCACGGCAACTAGAAACTACTTTTAGATTTAAAACTCGTTCTTATTGTCATCTGAAAAGGCTTCCTTTTGTTTCAGCTAACTCGTCTAATTGGACGTGGGTCAAGAAGAACGTAAAACAGTAGGAAGAAATTTTCTGAACACAGATGTCATCCAAACCATAACCCTAACAAGACGGTATTGTTAGATCTATGGGAGTCACACCAGTCGATATGGTTTAAATTAAGTTCCACGCATCGGAAACTGGATGTCGCTGATAGGTGCCCCAGTGGCACAAGACCACCTTAGGCCATGCAAAAAAATTGTTTGGTTTACAGGCAAGGTTGCAAATTGAAGCACCAGAAAACCACACATTTTATTTTATTTTTTTATTTTATGTAACTGACCACCTTTCTTTGACATGTACCAGCTCCAAGCTGAAAGAGAGTGTAGTCAGCATAAAAAAATAATACTTTGCTGTGTTACGGCAAAGAATTTGACCATTCTACTTTGAGTGATAGAAATATAAATGTAAACAAATGACGCTCCAACTGAAAAAATGTCAATACTCATCAGTATTGTGAATTTTCAAGCGAGTAGGGCTCACCTATGTGAGAGGAGTGAGAACATTCAGAAAATACTCCAAAAGAAGGGTTTTGAATCGTTTTTAGGAATAGTAGGAATTTAAAATCCTTGCTAAACAAACCAAATCGACAGGAGGTAGTGAAAAAGTCCAGTCTCTAGAGAAAAAAAGAGATGGAAAGTGAATTGCGGACAGTCCACAATACACCTGAGGTAGCGTATCGAGTCCCACGTGGTGAGTGCGATAAAGTATATATCGGGGAGACATGCAAGGGCGTTGTTGAAAGCGTGAAGCAACACATGGCGAATACCTGTAACAGAGTGGTTACCAGCAGCATCGCGACTCACAACATGGGCACTGCTCACAAGATAGCATGGGACAAAACATCAACCCTCCTAGTGTCCAATTCCAAAAGTGACAAGACACTTGAGAGGGTTTAGAGTCAATTGCAGTCGAACATGAGTTATTGGCAGGGCAACCCCTCATGAATCGCCATGGGCCATCCTTTCCTGCAATTAAATACCACGTCAGCAGAAGATTTAGAGAATAACTCAACTTTTAAATGGCATCCGCAGCTTAGAGATGATCGTGGGCCTCCTAGATACAGAGGGCCACAGAGTTTGTCAAGTTTGATACGCGTTTCTTCAATTGAATTTGTAGCGGCGGACGCTACGACGGCTGAGATACTTGTAGCGCCCCCGACATCATTGGTTGACGAGTATTGTTTAGCATCAAGTTTTGATGATTATTACGACTTTTTACGATAATAAGCACAGCATGGGCCACAGTCCCGGCTTGGGGGATGGAGCGTCGGGTCCTAACTAAGGCCTAACCTAAATCCTACCGGTAATTTTACTGCCACCAACGGTGGATTAATTTAATTGCTTAAACGAAGCATAAAGCTAAAATGGGCTACATGATAATCTACACTAGAAACAATTAATCACTAAGGAACGAACCTGAAGTTTAAAACTCTTGGTTTTTATTTAAAACATCAGAAAATAAATATATAAAACACTTTTACAATTATAGTTCACTAGTTTTAGCTTTAACAAGTTTGAAAAGCACTGGGTTTGAATTTGCATTTTAGTAATTCAGTTTACACAAGAACAACGATGTTGATTCTCAAACACACTTAATTTCGATTAGAAAAAGTATTTTTATCTTGGGTTCCAATCCTGGAATACCCAGCAAGCTGAACCGCGTCCGCTAAGTTGCAACTATATTTGACAACTGTATTTTTCAAGTCGTCCAACAGTTATTTTTCCCTGAATCCATGAGGATCAAACCGTCCCTTTGTTCACATTTAAAAATGAACAAAGAATGAACTTGGCTTTTTAGAAAAAGATGCCTACTCTAGCATTATGGTGGTAGGGACCAGGAATGCCGATTTGGCTTACCAACCATAAAGACTCTAAGCAAGAGGTTAGTTTAAGTTTAGACTATGAATTTAGAATTGGGGGGTCCTTCTAAATACTCCTTATAAACTTCTAAACTTTTAAACTAGTGACTTACAAACCACTACCATTTTGCCCGGCATGGCAATCCCGGACGTTACATCTCCACACCCGACCGGCTTGAGAGATCTGTGAGCTGTGCTGACTGAGCTGTAGAGGGAGGGCAACTGGGGCTTTTTATGCTGGAGCAGCGGATTTTCTCTACCGAAGCGCGGACGCCGAGGAGAGCTGCGGGGGTCTGATTGGCTGAGGGCCAGGGGAACAATGGAAAGTGGGAGGAGAAGTCGGTTGAACAAAGGGACTTGGCGCAGAGCCATTTGAAGGAGTAGGGAGTGACTAAAGACGGGCCCTATTGAGTTTTCAACTCTTGAACTTTGGGAAAGGCCTTTGCATTGGGAAATTGATTATTGATTGAATATTTACAAATGCACATCGTGAATTGGCTCTGGTTAAAGCTTAGTACTTTGGTTTGGGTAATACATAAAGTATTACTATTAAATTTTACAAGCGTTAACTGAAAACTGCAGTGTTATACACCACAACTAGTTTTGGCTGGGGGGGGGGGGGGAATTGAGGATTCGAAGTTTTTAAGCACAGTTTGACTTTCGGATTGCATGGAAACAGATCTTTTATAAATATCTTTTGGTTTTTAATAGCAGAACAAGCTAGTAGTAACATTCGGATGGGTCAGTCGGGTTTTGTAGAGAATTACAGGAAAACATATATACACAAAAATGTGTGTCCGGTGATTGCCGATGTCTGTATATTTTGGGACTAATAATAGCGTTTTGGGGGCAAAAGATTATTATTAATAAAGCATAAAAAGAATAAATAGATTAGCTTAGAGAATGCTATAACGTATTTAAGTTTAAGAAGAATAACTTCAAAGTTAAAGGACAGGTGACGATCGCTGTGGAAAATTTTCATGAAAGTTGCTGCAGTTCAACATAATAAAAAATATCACACAAAGGTATCTGTACAATTAAGTATGAGGTTAAGTACCTTCGCAGAGGAAGCTCCTCCTATTTAACACTAAGCTAATGTCTTTGGGCTTTTTGCCCCAAATAGAAGCAAAAAAAAATCGATAATACAAAGTACAAATTTACAATAATGGCGGCCATGAGGAAAGATCGCTACGGTTGGTTTTGGATGATTTTCAATTGTTGAATTTGGGCTTCCCCAAGAGATAGGTATTATTGCAGGCTATTAAATGGTGAAGTGTTTGACCGATTCTGTCCATTATTAAAAAAACGGCGAGAATTACACAATCGAGGCATTTGGGCGCTCAAAGAAAAAAAATTTCTTCGTTTGGCAAAACGAAGGTTTTTCGGCGGTCCACGTTTACACTAAACTGCAACCGAGACGCCCGTAGATGTCAGCCTAGACGTCAACAACTAGGCCTACTGTTCCCGATCTGGCTGGAGAAGGAAGGCAGCAACCCCCACTTCACTACACATAAATTGGGCTAACCTGCAGAAGGTTGAAGCAGATGTTCAACCCGGTGAAATGGAAATGGAGCTCCAGACTCCCAACTAGGAAGTTAGTGTTCAACTTTCACCAAGAAGGGCGACCACAACTGTGCAAGGACGTTTTGTGCAACATCACCGGACGTTCCCGTGGCTCTACATCCAGGTCTACGATGGGAGGCTAGGATAGACGGACCACACAGCAATTGTGTATTCGAAAAGGTTGGTGCACATAGGTTTGCTTTGGCCGCCAAGCCGAGTTTTTTGTTTCGTGTATTTTATGCATTTAATAATCCACCAGAGTGCTACGGGTAAAGTGTATCTTGTGTTTAACCTACGGGTTGTTCAGAGAAATTAGATTCGTGCTCTAGTTCAACTTAAATGTTTAATTATTTTGCAGCTGCAATTTAATTCTTTAAAATTCACGTAAAACTAGTTTCTGCTTGAATTAACGTTAAAGCTTCCAACATGGAAGAAATTCTCGAAATTACCTCAAGGACCTCAAGAAGGCCTGTTTAAATCTTGGCCTAACCGTAAGTAAGGCAAGAGTCCGTTAAAGTTCTCACAGATGCATACGACGACAATAGGGTTTCGTTAATAGATGTTTCCGACGCTCTAGAGAGCGCTATCGAAAGGCGTAACACCGCTATTCAAACCAAACAAGAGTTAGCTCTTAAAGAAAATGAATTGTTTCTTAAAGCCGAAGAGTTAAAACTTAAAGCTTTAGAGCTAGCAGAAGCAGATAAAGTACGAGCAGAGGCCGAGAAAGCTCGCGCTCATGCCGCAGCCGAAGCTGACAAAATTCGAGCACACGAATTAATGTTAAAAGATACGGGTGCCCAAAGTAGCGATGCCGCTAGAGCCCTAGAAATCCGTAAAATCGAACGTGAACTTGATCTAGCCAATAAACAAATTGAGTTAGCAAAATTAATATCAGCAAGTGGTACTTCAAGTCCAGTGTCTGAAATGTCTAGTGTTAGTTCCGGACCTACGGCCGGAAAGGTATCTGATGCAGTTCGTTTAATTAACAACTGGGGACCGAAATCGGAAATTAACTCCTTTTTAAAAATATTTGAGAAAACCATGGAAGCTCAACGTATTTTAAAATCAGAATGGGTAGTCGGTTTACAACAGTTATTAGGGGAAATTTTGGTTAAAGTTTGCGACCAAATGAGTGCCGTCAATATGCACAATTACGATCTAGTTAAAGTTAAACTACCAGAAAGGTTTGTTCAGATGAAAGAGTCCGTGCAGGCGCAATTTAGAAGTCTAGAGATGGGCCCAGACCAACTTTTCCACGAACACGCGTTTGAGTTGGAAACGTTATTTTCTCGATGGTTGTCATTAGCTGGTGTCATCAATAGTTTCGACAAGCTAATTTATTCCTCTTGGAACAATTTACTAAGTCATGCCCGGTAGCACTCCGGAAGTGGTTGCCCGACCGAATTAAAACTGGGACGCTGCAAGAGGCAGCTAAGTTGTGTGATGAATTCACAACCCGCAACAAGCAAATTTCTGCTGACGTTGCTTCCAAAACAGGCAAAGTGCAAACTGTCGCACAGCCAGGTGGACAAGCTTCTAAAGCTTCTTCCAACCCTAGACATGGTAAACAAAACCATAACTTGTTAGCTAACCCGGTTGGGACTAACAGTAACAGCTTAACTAGCACAGATGCTAACGCTGATTATAGTGACAATGTAAATACTAACAATAGCAGCAGACCTAATGTTAGAACGTGTTACGAATGCGGCTCGGTCTCGCACCTCCGCAATCGTTGCCCCGAACTTAACAAAGCTTCAGCATCCGCAAATGCATGCTTTTTCGTCGGTAAAGATGCCACTGAAATTTTAAAGGCCAGTACTTTACACTGTACCATTGGTAAACCTAGCACTAAACTCTTATGTGATACCGCTAGCACGATTAACATCGTCAGTTCTAAACTCGCCAGAGGTTGGCCGCGTTTAAAGCCTGTAATTAAATGCAAAACTGTCTTACACGATCAACAGGTTAAATTACAGCAGGTAAATTTAAGCCTAAAATTAGCCAGTGGTGAAATCTTAAAAACCATAGCTTGTGTTTGGTTAGCAACTAGTTCCGTATTTGATGTAATATTAGGCGTAACTGGGATAACACACTTAAACAGTTTATTATGCAAATCAGGAAAGTGTCCCCCTACAGAAATTGTTGCCAGTTTCTCCAGCAAGCCTAGTAAGTTGAAACTTAAGTTGTCTGCCGCTCGCTCATGCGTGAAGGAGCCAGTCAGCCGGGACTCGATTGGCGTGGCACGCGCTGATCCCCTCGTAAAGCAGATAAGATCGCAGGAGCCAGGCATAAATGAGCGTGGTGAACTAAAAAGGATTCTTACTACGCCAGTTGTAAAATCTGTGTCCCCTAATTTTTCAGAGTGGCTGGATTTGAGAAATAAACCTCTTAATGGTAAAATAAAAGGAAGTTTTTCTACCAGTGATGTTAAGCAGAGTTTAGATGTGTCCGTTAAACCGGAAGTAAACAAATACAGTTTCCCCAGTTGGAATACGGCACGCAGCCAGTCTACCCCTAACCTAAAGTATTGCAAACCTGTCCAACCAGACATCGGCAGTAAACTTGCTTCCCGTAAGTGTTTTAATTTCTTCCCAGAAGTTTAGTAGAATTAGTTTACCTGTGTTTAATTAAAATTTAATCAGTACGCTAGTAGTGGAAACTTAAAACAGTTTTTTTCGTTGCTTTCATCCTTAAAAATTAGGACCCGATGTTTTAGTGTTAAACTCTTGTCTTATAAAAAGATTGAATTTTTTTGCCTGATCACCACAATTAGGACTCTTTGAATTAAATAATTGTTTTTCCTTGAAGCGAAGGTTATAATTCTAACTTAACCAAATGTTAAGGTAATTTTAATAGTTTAGGAGTAGGTAAAACCTTTAATAGGTCTCCAAACTTGACAACTGAACCTTGTGTAGTTTTTTCTCTAAATGAGTGTTTTTTTTTTCCATAATTGTTAACTCGTGCAAACCACCAAGACTAACATAAGTAATGTATAATTTTTCTCCATGTCGAGTTTTTTTAACTTGAAAACCTAACCAAATAGTTTTCTTCATACGTGTTAAACTGTAATGACTGGTGGGCCGCTACAAACGTGGCTCCATCTAGGAACACCTAACCTAAACATAAACATTTGTTTATTGCTTTACTGTCTTAAATCTTCAAGACTGCTTCGTTGTACAAACCTGGAAAGTGACTTTTAATTGCAGATACCGTAAGTCGGTATTTTGTTTAAACTAACAGTTGAGTTTTTATTATTAAAAACTAAACAAGTGGTGGAGCCAAAAATTTTGCTCTACATTTTTTTTTAATTTATTTTTTTTAATGGTTAAGAGGTACGTTGTCAGGGCAACCTCACTCAAAGAAACTGTCAGCTTTTCCCGTTTCGGACCCTTACACCTAAATTTTAAGTGCCAATGTTTACTCTTTTTGTCATTATCAACGTCTCCCTTTGTGGGAGAATTTTAACAAAGATTGTACGACACATTTTTAATATTCATTAGGAATATCTATGGTTATTATAAAGCATTTTTCCTCAAAAAAATTTGTCTGTCTCACATCTGAGGGCAAAAGGTCAACTCTGTCATTAAAAGGTTGCTGGTTATTATCCATATTAAAACCTCCCAGGGTCTGAATAATCATGTCAAGTTATGGATTAAACCTAAAAATCCTTCAGTGTTAAATTTTCATGTAAACAAGTTGTTTGGTAACCTAAAACCATCCCAGAGGTAATCTGTTAACTTAAAATAGAGCTGATAGATGCACATGCGCTCACAGTACCCTCTACTCCGATCCTTATCGCAAGCTAGGTCCTGAGGAGTGCTCCTCGAGGTTTTTTTCGATGCTTTCCTAGAAAATAAAAATAGCATTCTGTGCAAGGCTGATGAGTTAGAGCATTAAATGTTGCGATTGTGTCATTTGAATTAACAGTTACAAAAACCTAACATGTACCTTTAATTTTCGGCTAGTTTCGAAAAATAGTGTTTCTTTTATTAAATGTCATTGCTCCAATTTTCTGTGTGCTTTGTACGATATTCCTGCACGAAGCAGCACGGACAAGCACCCAGTTAATTTTTGTAACAGTGTTCTTTAAAAATGTAATTTCTTACATAAATTAATTTAGCCGAAAAAACGTCAGTTCCCCAAAAACACAAAATGGCATTTTGATTTTTGTATATGTAGTGTTTATGTAACTTTGTATTCGATCCAGGAGCTAGGACTAAGTAGCTCAAAACTTTAAGATTTCTTATTTTTTCGACAAAATAGAAGAGATTGCTTGAATTGTGACCTTTCATGCAAATTGTGATTACATGGTTTGGCGACCTATGTGTAGAGCATTCCTGTGTGCACTAACTTTTTTTCCAGCTTTTACTTCGAGTTCAACAGGAACCCTAAGTAAAATCTCCTGTGTGGGGGCATGTAAAGGCATTTGGCCAAAAATCCAGATTGGTTAGGATACCGGCACCAAAAATCAAAAACTCTGAGAACATTTTTTTTTATTAGCGCTCAATCGCACTTTAGGCCTTTTTCCAAAGCCTCCCACTTTAAATTGTGTAACTCCCAGGAAAATGGTCCAAAACGATCACAGTCTTCATTTCTTAATAGCCACAGACTTTATCTTCAACTCTGTGCAAACAGAACTCTGATACCCATCTTCTACAATTTACAGCAGCTATTCGAAAAATGCACCAAACTAAGCACACCGCACGCAATCGCCGATCGCCATTTTCCAAGACAACAACCTTGTACATTTGTAATTTATATTTTTTTCTCATGCATAAAGCCGACCAGTTTAGTGTTTGTTATAGGAACCATCTATATGTACTAAGGAATCACACTCTGCGTTTTTATTTTGAACTATAATACTAGTCTTGGTTTCTTATGAAAACGTCGATTGCACTCTTGTCATTATTTGCGGCAGCAATACTGTTGTAAACTAAAATGCGTTTTAGCATCTACTTACAAGCTGGTTTATTTAATCTTTTGCTTAGTGCTTATTAATGTAACTTTTTCCCACAAACTCTACCTTGTTCAAAATGGCATTATTTTTACTATTTTATTTTACCGGACATTTTCTCCACAAAGTGTTTATCTTGTATTTATTTCAGAGCTCCGACCAAAGCAACCTCAACCAAATGTATATAAAGCCTTTTCTACTATTAATTTCTTCAATAGATCAGTAACCATCCTTCTATTAAACTAGAATAACAGTTTCAATAGCAAACTACGTCCCTCCCCCCTCCTTCAATAGTGTGATGCCTAACATCGCGGTTTTCGATTAAAATCCATGCAAGTTTGTATTTCCGACGTGCTCATAGCAAAACTTTTGAGTACAGCTTTAATTTAAGCCTATCCTTTTTTGAATCAGTTAAAAATTCAGTCAGTTACAGTCTATCCAAGTTCAAATCCAAATGGCTGTTTCCATCACGATCCATCAATCTGTTCCTAAACCCCAAAAGCTCAACGGCTCCAACGGTCCGAAATCTAGCCACTCAAGAGCTCAGAGCTCCGGCCAATCAGTACGAACCTCCCTTTCTCTCCCTTATGAAGGCCCATCCAGATCCTTACAGTTCCCTATAAAGCCCTCACGTGGTGCGGCTTGGCTCAGGAGAAGCACAGATTTCCCTCCTCCAAGGTAGCCTGCCTCTCTTGCCGCCAAACCGTGCAGTCGTCGCAGACGTCCGCTCCCTCCCTCACCCATATATACCACTGGCCCTGCGTTCCACCCTCAGCACTGCTCACTGATCTCAAAGGCTAGGGGTTGCTACGACGGTCGGAGTGGAGATGTTCCCCAGGGTCCGCAGGTTGCCATGCCGGGCAAGGTAGCAGTTCGTTGGTAACCAGTTTATTCATTTTGAAAGTATTCTTTTGGACTCCAATTCTAAATTTACAGTTCTTAAACATAAACTTTACCTCTAACCTTGAGATGATTGTGGACAAGTTAACCGCCATCGGCATTTCTGGCCTAGAACTACCACAACTTAAGGGTTTAAGGTCCCCTTCCTAAAAACCGGCTTTATTCTTATTTATGTTGAACACAGGTTCATCTAAATAATCAAAATGGTTTAAAACGTAGAGCTTAGACGTCTTTTGGGTTGTGTACCAGGTTTACCATTGAGGTAGTTTGATCTTTAGCACGTGGCTTTAGAAACATAACTTGTGTGACTATTTTACTAATGTAAGGTGCATTCTGTAACTTAGAGTCCGGTGACTCAAAACAACTTTTCTTATCGAAATTTTTGTAGTGTATGAACCTTTAATTTGTTCACTTCGTGCCGATTTTAATGTAAATCATCGTGTGCTTTTAATTCAAAGCTTTCAAAGAATCTTTTTGTAACCAATTGCGTTCTAACTGTAAAGTGCAGTTAAACACGTTTTATTTAAAAAACCTTCGTTGTTTTAAACAACAGTTTGACTTCGTGTAGATTTAATTGCATGAGAATTAATCAAAAATCATTTTTATTTAACTCCAAGCCTGCAATTAAACACCCATCGTGGTGGCAGTAAACCATTAGGTAGTTAGTACTTGAAACTTAGTTAGGACGCGGACGCTTCCCTCCTAACCGGGCAGTAGCCACTGCAATGCTGTAAAACTCCGCAAAAATAAAAACAGACACCATAAGTATTAACGAAGAAATCGCCAGTACACCAGATGTCGGTGCTCACCTAAAATGCACCTGAAGAGACAGGTAGCGCCGCTACAGTAACTGTTAATTCAAATGAGATAATCGCAACATTTAATGCTCTAACTCGTCAGCCGTGCACAGAATGCTATTTTTATTTTCCAGGAAAGCATAGAAAAAAACCTCGAGGTGCACTCCTCAGGACCTAGCTTGCGATAAGGATCGGAATAGAGGGTACTGTAAGCGCATGCGCAACTATCAGCTCTATTTAAAGTTAACAGATTACCACTTGTTTTACATGAAAATTTAACACTGAAGGATTTTTAGGTATAATCCATAACTTGACATGATTATTTAAGCACTGGGAGGTTTTAATATGGATAATAACCAGCAACCTTTTAACGACAGTTGACTTTTTGCCCTCAGAGGTAAGACCTTAAGAGGAGTTTAGCCGGGAACCACTAGACTCCCATAGATATTCCTAATGAATATTAAAACGTGTCGTACAATCTTTATTAACCCTTTAACGGTAGCTATAACATCCTACCATTTTTTTTCTAAGTCCCATATGAAACTCTGTCGGTTGTGGGATTCGAACCGGTACTCAGTAGGTTTGGAGACGACGACGCTAACCACTGGGCCGTGCTTGCCCGCTATGCTCGGGGGTCCCCGGGGACCCCTCACATAGCTTGGGCGCGCATTTTTTTCACTGACTTGTCAGCTGTAGCCGTATGGCAACACAGTCGGCAAAGGGTTAAAATTCTCCCACACAGGGAGACGTTGATAATGACAAAAAGAGTAAACATTGGCACTTAAAATTTAGTGTAAGGGTCCGAAACGGGAAAAGCTGAGTTTCTTTGAGTGAGGTTGCCCTGACAACGTACCTCTTAACAATTAAAGAAAATAATAAAAAAAAAAGTGTGTAGAGAAAATTTTGGCTCCACCACTGGTTTAGCTTTTAATGATGAAAACTCAACAGTTTGTTTAAACAAAATACCGACTTAAGGTATCTGCATTTAAATGGAACTTTCCGGGTTTGTATCGGACTATGTAGTCGTAATCTTGAAGGGTAAGGCTCCACCTAAGCAATCTGGGGTTTTTACCAGACATTTGCTTGAGGCAATGCAGCGTGTTATGATCTGATTTTATGACGAATTTCGTACCATAGATGTCAGGACGCAATTTGGCAACGGACCAGATCAAACACGCGCACTCTTTTTCAGTTGTCCCATAGTTCTGCTCTCGGGCTGTCAACTTACGGGAGACGTAAAGACAGGGGTGTTCATCATCTTCAAACTTCTGGGATAAAACGCAGCCCATGTCACGCTCGGAACAGTCACACTGTAAAATGAAAGTCTGACTGAAGTCGGGTGCTCTTAGGACGGGAAACGTCACTAATGCTTGTTTCAAAGTGTCAAACGCTGTTTGTTTTGACTGATCCCACAAAACGGGATCTGGAGCTTCCTTTTTCAAGGAGTCTGTGAGGATAGCACAGATTTTGAAGTACTGTTTGATGTACCTTTGGTAGTACCCTACCAGGCCAAGGAAAGATCGAACATCTTTCTTAGTTTGTGGTCTTGCGAACTTCTGCACGGCCAAAACTTTAACTTCAGAAGGGGTGCGGGACCCATTTCCTACCTCATGACCCAAGAAAGTTGCCTTGCTACAAGCGACCTGCGACTTTTTTGTATTCACTGTTAGCCCGGCCTTCTTGACTGCAAGGAGGAAAGAGCAGACATTGTCAAGATGTTGTTGCCACGTTTCGGCTCCAACGGCGGTGTCGTCTTGAAATGGGGTAACGAACTCTTCCATTCCACGCGTGATGCCATCCATAAGTTTTTGGAAACAAAATGGGGCGTTCTTCATACCCATGTTCATCATGAGTGGGGCGTACTTCCCAATAGGGATAGTAATGGTGGCTGCTAAAGAAGCCTGTGGTGCGAGTGGAACCTGCCAGAAGCCTCTGTTCAGGTCGAAAATGGAGATGTATTTCCATTTAGCTGCTCTCTCAATACACTCCTCAATGTTAGGAATATGATAGTCTTTTGTTACAGTGTTGTTGTTCAGTTCACGGTAGTCAGCTACCGGACGAGGACTAGCATCTTCCTTCTGAACAATGATCATTGGTGACCCGTGAGGAGAGTCAGTCTCAACAATCATGCCAAGACCCAGCATTCGTTGAATCTCGGTAACAATCAAATCCCTATCAAATTTCGTATGGCGATAATATTTGCAGGGTTTGATGTTAGAATCAGTAAGTTCCACGTCATGTGTCACAAGGTCTGTTCGACCTGGTAAAGTGGAGAAAACTCCATCCACTTGGTTGAATACAGCGAGTAGTTCACTCTTCTGCATTTCGGTTAAGGAGCCTAACTTTTTGAAAAGGCCCATGGCTTCCTTAGAGGTAAAGTGGCCATCACCAGGCTGGCCTGTCCAGATATGGTCGGGGGGTGACATTTCACATTCGTCAGAGAAAGAATAATTAGAAGAATTATTAGAAAGAATAATAATAACTAGGCAGATATGGCTTGAGAAGGTTTACATGATAGATGGTTTCCTTATGAACACCAAACGATTTCTTGATAAGGTAATTGGTATCAGATAACCGCTTCAAGACTTCACATGGGCCATCCCAATAAATATCCATTTTATTGGCCCTGGAAGGTTTAAGGACCAGAACCTTGTCTCCTTCCTTGAACTTACGTTCTACTGCCTTTACGTCATAATAGGTCTTGTTTTTAACCTGATTTTTAGTCATGTTTTCAAGTGCAAGTTCACGGGAATACTTAAATCTTTGGAGCAAGTCCAAGATGTATTCAAGAACTGATGGATGAACGTCTGGCTCAATCCATTGGCTTTTGACCAGCTCCAGTGGGCCTTTGATGTTGCGGCCGTAAACAAGCTCAGCTGGAGTGAAGCCCGTGCTCTCATGCGGAGCCGTTCGGAGAGCAAACATTGCTCCTGGTAAGCACCTCTCCCAGTCCTCAGGATGCTCATGGCATACTGCACGTAACACTGGCTTTAGTGTGCGGTGGAAGCGTTCGACGCTGTTTGATTGGGGGTGATTGACGCTGGAATTGATACACTTAATTCCACACTTCTCTAAAAACAACGTGGTGAGTTCAGAGATGAACGGTGAGCCCAGTTCAGACTGGAGCTCTCCTGGATATCCTAGTCGGGAAAAGATTTGTAAAAGTGCATCCACTGCACTCTGGCTGTTAGCCTCTTTAAGGGGAACAGCTTACGGGAATTTTCTTGCAGGGTCAAGCAATGAAACAATATACTTATACCCAGCATTACTAGTAGGCTTGATGGGCCCAACAGTGTCAATGATGTACCTGTTGAACGGCTCACCATCCATAGACACGAGCACCATGGGAGCAACAAATTTGTGTCCCGTTTTGCCAGTTTTTTGGCACGTGAGACAGTGTAAACGTGGACCGCCGAAAAAAACGCTTGTTTTTCGAAACATGCAATTATTTTTTCTTGAGCGCCCAGATGTCTCGATTAGGACAATCTCGCCGATTTTTTAATAATGGGCCAAATCGGTCAAAATTTTCAACATCAATAGCCTGTCCTAATACAAGCCTCTTGGGAAAGCCCAAATTCGAACTTTCCATCTAGAAGATCTTCAAATCTACAAGTGAAAATCCACCAAAACCCCCCGCAGCGCTCCTTCATCATGGCTGCCATTATTGAAAACTTGTATTTATGTATTTTAATTTTATCACTCCTATTTTCGGCATAAAGCCCACAAACACTAGCTTAGTTGCATTTTAGGAGGGGCTTCCTCTGCGAAGGTACTAAACCTCGATCTCATGTACAGACAACTATTTTTAAAGTGTGATATTTTTTATTGTGTTTGAACGATCGCAACTGCTATGAAAAATTTCGACTTAGATCAAACATTGTCCTTTAACTTTAAGGTTAAACCTCCAATTTAACTTCATTCGTTTTAGCATACAACTAAGCTAGACTATTTATTCATTTATTTAGCCTTTTATAATAATCTTTTGCCCCCAGAAACGCTGTCATTAGTCCAAGTAATTAGACATCGGCATTCTACCGGACACTAATTTTAGTGTATATATGTTTATTTTAGTTCTCCTCTCAGCACGACTGGACCCAACCAAATGCTACTGCTGGCTTGACCTACTATTAAAACTAAAAGAATTCTTAAAAAGATCTGTTCCAAAAGCAATCCGAATGTCAAAACTATGTGTCAAAAACTGTGTATAAAACCCCAGCCCCAGAACGCAATCGTTAGCACAGCTCACAGATATCAAGCTAGAGAAGGGTCACGCTAGTCGGGAGTGGAGACGCCATGTCCGTAGGATGCCATGCCGGGCAAAATGGCAGTGGTTCGTACGTTTGTAGTTAGCTTTTGAAAATTTAATTTAGGACCCCCCCCCAAGTCTAAATTATAGTTTAAACTTTTAACTTAAACTCTCTAGCTTAGAGAATATTATGGTGGTGACGCCTGTAGCGGCATCTTAGGTTCTCTCAACCCATAACGTCAGAGTGGTTCTCTTTCTAAAAACCAAATTTTTCCTTATTTGTTTTAAACATTAATTCAAATAACTGACGGTTTGATCTTTGTGTGGGATTCATTGTTTATTCACTCCAGACGGACTTTATAAGTAGCCGAGGCTTTTATAATTTGAGGAGTTGACTTAGAAACAACAACTCTGGGAGGTTTAAGGCTCTGTTTTATCACTTAGAAACAAAACTGTGAAACGGTTGATCTTTCATGCGTGTTTGAAACATACTGTTTGATAGACTGTAACCAGCCTGGGCTGTTCAGTCTTGCGGACGACTCAAGTGAGCGTTCAGTATTGCTTTTTCTATTCGAAAAATTGTTTGTATTCTGAAACACAAAACGTCGTTTTAGTCCGAAACCTGTGAAACCGAATTACATGTTGTAAATTCAAACTTTGTGCTTTTAAATAAGTTTATTTCAAAAGCTTTCGAGCAAACTAAATGTAAAGTGTGATTTTCATTCCCTGTTGTTATAATAAAAACCAGGAGTTTTTAACTTCAGTTCGTTTGCTAGTTGATTAACTGTTTAAGTGTAAATAAATATGTAAACCATTTTTAGTTTAGCTCTTTGTAAACGGTTAAATTTACATCGCTGGTGGCAGTGCAATACCAGCAGTATTAAGGTTAGGCCCCTTTAATTTAGGACCCGGCGCTCCATTCCCCTTGCTGGGACTGTAGCCCATGCTGTGCTTATGCCGTAAAAGTCGCAATAATCACCGCAACACCTTAAGCTGTATCTCCGTGTCAAACCACGAAACCGGGGGCGTTACAAGCACCTCAGCCGTCGTAGCGTCCGCTGTTACAACTGGTGGCAGCGGTGGGATGAACAGGTGCTGTTCCTGTCAAGCGTTTCCCCCCCTGCCATGCTACAAACCCGAAAACCTGTAAGGATGCAAGCCACTTCCAAAACTAGACGTCTGTGGTCCAGCTGCCTGTGACAAGCTAAAAAAGTCACGATGCAGATGTCCTACTAAAGTTATAAAAAAATACAACCACCGCCTAGCAGCTCCAACAACTGCCGGCGCCAGGAAGCAGCAACTGCCGCTTCCGTGAAATGCCTCTACCCCACCCGAGCTGTAGGAGAAACCGTCTTCAACAAGAACCAGGTGCTCCGTTCAGCTAAGACGTGGAGTTTGCGTGTGCACACCAAGGTCCCAGTGGATTAGACCGCCAGAGACGTTCCAATTCATACTTCAGTGCCGAACTTCCCGTACTGCGATGGAAACAGGAAGGACAGACTGACCGTACAGCGATTGTACAAAATTTGAGTGAGTGTACATGAGATATGCTTAGAGGCCGCCAAGCCGAGTGTTGTAGTTGATAGCATTTATGCAATTTTGCTATTCATATACCAGAGTGCTGGAGGTTCTTGAGTGTATTTTTGTGTAGTAGCTTACTGGATTTGGGAGAGAAGTTTTTTAATTAATTCGCTCTGCTCAAACTTAACGTAAAATTTTAAGCAGCTGCTTTTAATTTTTGTTTCATTTATAAAAGCTTTATTTTGAAACTGGTGTAAACGTTAAACGTAAAAATGTCCGAAATGGATCAACTCACAGAAATCATTCGTGATTTGCACAACAAAGACCTAAAGAAGGCTTGTTTGAATGTAGGCTTTACAGTCAGTGATTCTAGAACCGAATCTCAACAAATCTTACGAGCAGCCCTCGAAGATGGCAAATTAGACTCGAACTCTCTGATGCATTAGCAAGCGCTATTGAAAAGAGAGAAGCTATCCTTTTAACTAAGAAAGAATTAGCCGTTAAGGAGAACGAACTTTTTCTGAAAACATAAGAGTTAAAGTTAAGAGCCCTAGAAGTGGCGGATGCAGATAAACGCCGGGCTCACGAATTAACCCTTAAAGACAGGGAAGCCGCACTTAAACCCAAAGAAAGGGACCAAGAAGCCCAAATTAATGATCGCGCTAGTGCAATGAAACTAGCCAAACTAGACAAGCAGTTAGAACTAGCAAAGCTAAACGCTGCTTCCCTAAATCTTAACCCCGCTCCAAACGGAGCTAACGGTGCTCCCCCAGCTACCCCGAGTCCAGTTGAGAAACATGGTAAAGTTGCGGACGTAGTTCGTCTCGTCAACAAGTGGATGCCAAAAACTGAAATCAACAGTTTCCTTAAGATTTTTGAACGAACCATGACTAGCCAAAAGATTCCTAGAGCTCAATGAGTCACGGGGCTCCAACCCCTCGTCGGTGAGGTTTTAATTAAAGTTTGCGATCAGCTTACCGACGCTGAAATGCAAGACTACGATTTAGTTAAAAATAAATTGCTTGCCCGTTTTGTCCAGACAAAAGAGTCAGTTCAAACTCAGTTTCGTTCTCTTGAGAAAGAAGTAGATCAGCAATTTTTCGACTACGCGTTTGAATTAGAAACGTAATTCACTCGTTGGTTAGCTTTATCTAAAGTTAAAGTGGGTTCTAAACCTACTGGTCACCAGCGTGGTCACAACCGTAACCACAACACGACAGCTAATCCGGCCCGATCTGTCGGTGTGAAAGCAGATAACCCAGGAAGGGACCCTGCCATAAACATTAGTGCTAGTGAAAAAACTAACCCTAATCAAGATAGAGTTAGGCGCTGCTACGTGTGTAATTCTGCCCAACATTTTCGTAGTGAATGCCCCGAGCTTAACTCGAAACCCCAGCAAGCTAATGCATGTTTCCCGGTTGGGGAAAATGCTAGTGAAATTCTTAAGGCTAGAATTAAATAAAATTAATATTTTATGCGACCCCGGAAGCACAGTTTCGCTAGTTAGCCCCAAACTCGCTAGGAATTGGCCACGTTTAAAACGGAGGGTTCAATGTCAAACTGCCTTGTGTAGACAAGTGTTTACATTAGATCAGGTAAATCTAAGCCTAAGGTTAGATGATGGCACAGTGTTAAAATCAGTAGCAGCATTACACCGGTCAACAATTCGGTCTATGATGTCGTTTTGGGCGTGCCAGGATTAGAATTCGCCACGCCCCGTTATTTTTCATCCCTGCCAGCCGAGGTGGCTACGCCCCCCGTCAGAAATGGCCCACGTCAATCAAAGAAACCCCAAACCCAAACCCCCACAGTGCTTTCACCAATCGTCGTTAAGTCCTCAAACGCAGACGAAAGGGGTCTGCTGAAAACTTCGGAAGTCAGCCCATTACGAGATAATGAGACCCAAGTCCCCTCCCTTGAACAGTGGATGGACTGTCACCATCTTTGTTGGGGTAAACAAGCAACGAAAAATGCGTTGAACCTGCCTCCTAAAGGCAAAATAAAACGAAGTTTGTAAGCTAGTGATATAAACAAAAGTTTAGTCATGCCAGAAAAACCCAGAGTTTATGCAGGTTTATATAATTTTGAAACTAAAGCATCCAAATGTTCAATTTGACCTTGCACTTCAACCTTCAGACTTACAGTGTAAATCGTGTTCTCAATTCCGTCAGTGTATGAGTGTATAGAGTACGGACTGAGTTTTAAAGGACAGTCCGCAAAATATTTTTGATGCCACTCAATAGGGATAACGGATGCATCTGCCCCGGAATCAAGTTCCATTTCTAGCTTGACACCATTTAGGCAGACTGGCATTTTCCATTTATGGATTTTCATAGAATTAACTACTACTATTATTTTGTTGGTTTGCAGGGGAATTGAAATCTGGTCCGCAGCCTGACTCAGTCCAAGAGTATTATTTTTCAGAACAAGATAGTCGTTGTCTGAATCGTTATCAGACCCGGAACCAGACTCTTGAATTTTCGGCTTCAACATCCTGGCTTCTTCACTATCACTTTCGCTATCACGTTCGAGTTTGTTGACGCGTTTTTTTATAGCTATACTTTTGTTTTGTGTTCGGCCTAGCCTTAAAATTGGTGCTTGAACTTGCTTTAGGGTGGTCGAGTGATTTTGAAGTTCTTTGCGAATGACTAGCTTTTCGGCACACGGCTTTTAAGTGGCCGATAGTGTGGCATCGGCCACATGTATAGTCTTGATATTTACATCGTGTTTTCACGTGGCCATTTTTGCCGCAACAATACCAAATGAAATCCTTAATGGATTTAGGCCTACTTGATGTTTTGCTCGAATTTTTAGCTACGTAGTTAACAGCTCTAGAATGGCTTCTCAAAATGCTTTGGTCTATTTCAGCAGATTCTAAGGATAAAGCTAAGGACGTTGTAGCCTTTAAATCCAAAGTCTGCTTCAACAACTCGCGTTGAATGACTTCTGATTGGATTTACAAGGGTTAATTTAGCAGCGCATTTTTCTAACCTTCAGTTTTATAACACTGCCTGTGTGGACAGTGCGTCGCTCTAGAACACTGCCAAGGTAAAATTACCATAATAAATCCAATTGCCCACTTCGGTTCTAACTGTTAAGGTACTAAATTTAACTGTTATTTCATACCATACAGCACTACCACGACAAAATAACACTGTTTGAAAAAGTTTAAACTCTGATAGAAATTCAGAGCACTAATTTTCATTGCCAAAATGAAAAAATTTGCAACTTACCACAAATATGGAGCAAAGATGTGGTTGAAGACCTATCGGCTTAAGATTTTAAAGATTACCAAAGGTACCGGACCCCTCACCAACTGTGATGTCCTAGGCGGGGACACACCTAAGCCCAGCGTGGGCACCAATGGTAATAAACACACAGACTACCAGAGTGTAGGCTACAGCTGATAAGATAGCGAACTTCCTTCAAACGGCTCCCAAGCAAAATCCTTTGTTCACCCGATTTCTCCTCCCACTTTCCATTGTTCTCAAGGCCCTCAGCCAATCAGACCCCCGTAGCTCTCCTGCCCGTCCGCGCGAACTTCCGGTCTCTAGCATAAAAAGCCCCCGCTCCCCTCACTCTTCAGCACAGCTCACAGATCTAAAACAAGTGGTGGTCACGGCTGGTCAGGAGTTGTAGCGGCGCTTACAGGGTCTTGAGGTGCCTACTGTCTATAGCACCGACATCTGGCGTACTTGTGGTTACTTTAGATAAGTTCATAAGTGGCGGTTTTTACTTTCACGGAAAAACAGCATAGCGTGTCCACTGCACGGTTAGGAGAAGAGCGTCAGCGTCCTACCTAAGTTATGAAGACCTATCTAATCATGGTTCACTGCCACCACGATGGGTAATTAATCTAATTTGCCTACTTCGGAGTTAGAATAAAAATGGTTTTGTAATTAAACCCTTGCAAATTAAATTGGACTCGAAGTCAAACTGTCGATTAAAACAACTTCCTGTTGGGTAGGAGCGGACGGCGGCCGTCCGGAAGGATGGCAGCTTGCAGAAAGCGGAGGGGGGGGAGAGATAGGAGGGCGGATGGTCCCGACGACAAGCTATACAGGGTGAGGCAACTGAAGTGTCCGGCAACAACGTCTTCTAAAGACGTATAATTAGCTCAAATCGAAATACCTACCAATACTAAGCAAGCCCGGGCGGATGTAATATCTGCTGTAAATATGACCTTGAAAGATGCTTTCAAGGTCATCCAAAA
>JAHWFP010081034.1:0-11714 GCA_023313725.1 Lithobius niger
GTTTTTGGAAACTTGGCTGGTTTTTCTACCAGTTTTGGTTTTGGGTAACTTTCATGGGACTGTGACCGTACACAAGGATACACCGTATTATCTTAATCTGTAGCTTTTTTCTACAGGAATTTTATTTCTATAAATTTTTACATTTCTAATTTTCAAATTTACCATTGCCAATTAGCCGTTAGATTAGCCAAATTGTAACGGCTTAATTTATTGTATGACCACTCTTCACTTGCTTAAGTTGCTTCAATAACATTTTGGGACACGCTGGCTAACAATCGATGACTTCGTTCGCTTCGCTCACCCATCAACGCATCCCCTTCAATTGCTTTATTTATCCCTGCACCTTCCCCTTAACTTTCCAAGATTTCATTGACATTTAGTCATACAGAAACCCCCGAAGGTCGCTGTTACTAAAACAGCAGAACGCGAAGCATTTTATTTTGGGGTTATTAACAAAAACCCCGTTAGCTCGTGGATGCTCGTATTGTTGCGTAACCATCATCTAACGTGCATCCTTTTATTCTTACTCAATCCACGGTAACGTTAATGTTTCCTTGTTTTGTCCTTGTTACAGTTCAGTTTTTAGTTCGTGCAGGCTTTCACAATAAATCTAAAGACCAGTGTTGGTTGTTCAAGACATTGTTGCTTGAAATCGTTGGTTGCAACTTGGAAAAGAAACTTAATTTAAATTCGAATTTCAAAACCCTCCCACGCATCTGTCCTGACCCCTACAACTCTCAAACTAACAAAGGGACCATGCTCAGATCACCACGCATCCGTGTGCCAAAATTCAGCTACGTAGGCCTTCTCAATTTTGCGCTAGCCGTGAGCAAAAAGTCTATTGGATTTAACATGGAAAAAAATCTTATTAGCTAGCCAGCTAGCTTTCTAGCTAGCTAGACGGTAACATAAAAACTACATTATTGACGCATCTTTTTCTCTGTGATTAGTGTACACTCATCCTTTAAATTTTAGTTTTTCTTAATCTCTGCCCCTTTCCCTTACATTTTTCACAATTTGAAACATTTCTGTCGCATTGGGATTTATCCTCAACATGCCAAAATATGCTTTCAGTTGCTTGCAGTTATTAACAGACACATGTCTGCTAGTGAGGCGCCCTTTTATCATTAACAATCAATTCTTTAACAATCGGATGTCTACAATGAGATGATGTACTGTTACTTGGCGGTGAGACATTATTGGCCTCTGTAAAGTTGGGCAATAAAAAACCAACATAAAAACCAACATGGCCACTAAGCTGCCATCTTGTCTTTCTTCTGTTATTTCAGGCTATTGAGAGGTACTTTATTATGCGTCCACTCAGTAGGCAAGAGCAGTCAATTACAATTTCAATTTCAACCCTCAGTCATACGCCTGAGCAGTCAGAAAAAAAAGTAACAAAGAAAATTGCTACAAAAGGGTTAAAGGGTTTAACGAGCGTTAACCACTCCTGGTCAACGCACAGTTGAAGTGACAACAATAGGAGATGGATGGGCTTGCCAGTGCTTCCCTTTAAAGCCACGTCGTACAGGATGTATTACAATATACAAGGGAAGGCATTGTTGTTTCGAGTACAGCTTGGTTTAGGCAACAGAATCAAGTAAGTACCGTGTCTTACAATGGTGTCATCATATTATCGGCTTGACAGTATCAGCTTTAAGAGTTACAACTCAGCTTAAAATTGTATTGCCCTCCGCCGAGGATTTTGGTGTTTTTCATTAATTTACAGCAGGTTCTCACACTTATTTGGTAAATAAGTATTATCAGTATTAATAGTATTATTATAAATAAGTATTATTATAAGTAATATCACGTAGGTAGTTTACAAATTATCTTCATTGATCGGTTGCCTATACGTGAGGACCGAGCACTTAAGTTCATGGTTAGGGAGTAAAAGTGGTGACGAGAGATCACGCAATCACTTTTAATAGTGTTTACATTTAAGTTTTTGGCTGTGGGCGTGATATCTTGACATTTTTTTTAATGGTGTTTACATTTAAATTTTTGGCTGTGGGCGTGATATCTTGACAGTTTTTATCGCCATTTAAATTAGTGCGCCTTGTAGCTATCTCTCCATCTTCGCAGCCAATATGGCGTTATTGTCGCTGCTGTATACTCAAATGGCGCAAAAATAAAAATGTGCACAAAAAAAATATGTTCATGCTGCTGCACGAGTACGCCTTGGTTTTGACGGAACATCCAACCGAGTTGGTAGTTGCTGAAATTTTTAGCGAGAGGAATCTTTTCTTTTCCGATTACGACCTCGCAGTACAAGGGATTGGCAGAAAACAACCTTTTTTTTAGGCCTAAACAATCCGCTCTCAAAGCGCTGGCTTGACTAGATGTGCCGTTGTTTTTGCCTCCATTTTAATCTAGTGCACCTTGTAGATATCTCTCCAGATGTTAGCCTCGTAACCAGTATGGCGTTACTATCGCTGCTTTGTACTTAAACTAGAGGAAGCCCGTGCTATGCACGGGGCCCGGTCATGAATTAAGTTTACGGACACATTTCCCGGGACACTTTTCCGGCAGTGTTCCAGACGACTTGTCAGATTGATCGACCACTCATGCCTGTCTCCTGTTTGCATGCAGGTAGAATGGGAGAGCGCATTTTCAATGCGGGCGCGAGGAGGGGAGAAGTGATTGTTAGGCCCGACTACTTGTCAGATTGAGCCTTTATTGAGTTGATCGACCACTCATGCCTGCCTCCTGTTTCCATGCAGGTTGAGTGGGAGAGTGCATTTTCAATGCGGGCGCGAGGAGGGGAGAGAAGTGGTTTTCCTTGTAACCTTCCTTTTAGCCGGCCTCCGAGATTATTATAAAGATGACGCAACAAAAAAAAAAAAAAAATGTGTACAAAAAATATGTCCATGCTTGTACGAGCACACTTTGTACGAGTCCAAAGTCGCAGGGAGAGACAATGGACGACTATGGACGTCCAACCAAGGCGTACTCGTGCAGGATAGACGGCTATGAAAATTGTTCAGAAAATCGAGGCACCTGAAAACAGCGTGCGCAGTCATACAAGAGAAAGAGAGACCGTTTGCGTGCACCAGGTCGGACAAGTTGTACCGTCGTGAGCTGATGCACAGTGACGGCAAACGGCTGCCCTGCCCACTGTGCCAGAAGCGTTTTGTGCGCAGTGACAACCTGAACCAACATGTGAAAACGCATTAAAAGGAGGCGGGCCACAAGGACAAATGCCACAAAGGTCAGCACAAGAATCTCGGGTTGATGTACCAGACGACCTTCGTCACAAACCCGTATCCACCTTATCAAGCAAATTTATAACAATCTTGTAAAAATAAATCGTACAAAAACCCCATAAGGGTAAAGGAACCCATAAAGTGTTCGCAACATAAAGTAGTGATATCTGACTGCCAAAAAAAAAAAAAAAATGTGATATTATAAAAAAACCAAGAAATGGCAAAAAAAAAACAAAAAACAATCAAGTTTTAGCCATACAAAGTAATGAAATCAGATCCAAAATGGATGACACAAAGTTTGTGGCCCGATCTGTGTTTACTCGAGCATAACTGAAAACCACCGTGATGTTAGTTACGGTTGAGTGATCAGGGAGGGAAGCAACAATTTGGTGGCAGCCATTTTGAATCTGATACCAATACCTTAGATAGCGAAAACTTGATTGGTATTTTCCTTACTTGTTTTTTTTTTTATGAGATCACCTCTTTTGTTTTTTTTTTTTTGATTTTGCTTTAGTGAAAGTATTGGTGGTGAGTTCCTTATTAAAATGTAAAGTAAATCGTTTCTTCAGCAGCTTAAGGAAAATCTTAACTTCGGTATAATTAACGGTCACTGATTAATTATTATACTTTCAATAAAATGCCTGTTGTAGGGCCTATTACATTTGACAGTAAAATTGAAACAAGTGAGTACGATAAGTCAGTTTAGTTTATTTATTTTAGATGTTCACGGATCTTTTCGCGAATTAAGGTTTAGTCGCGCGTTTACCACCTTGGTTTTACTTTAGTGAATGAATGGGTATGAGCACTTAAAGGCACATTCCGCCTAACTTATAACAGCCATGCGCAGATCGCCTCCGCGCATGTTACCATTGCTAAGGTCAACGGAAATAGTAGCGGCGTTCCTCAAAGTATACGAAGCAGCACAAAGTTAAAGATTGTGTCGTCACAAACCGGAATGATTTTCGTATATTTTAACATCACAATTTATAATTTTTTAGGCTAGTAGTTTATAATTTTTCTTCGGCGATCTATTGGCATAATTAATTTTTATTTTTACCGCATTAGGTTTTTGAGATTTTTTGATCTCATAGTAATTATTAGCAAACGATTGAAATTAGTACATGCGCACACACCGATGACACTTCAAGGTTATTGTAGGCGCGCAAAGGATCATATACGTGTACGATACAGTAAATATAGTTCTCAATATTCAACAGAAAATGTCGTAGACGCCACATTTTAAACGGATTTTTAGTAAGGGAAAGACTAACGTTAAGTAAATAGACCTTTGGGGCCGTACTTGATGTGGAGGACCGAGAAAAATGGCGCTGCGAAAAATGTCCCTTTAATGAAAATGTAATTCTAAAACGTTTCTTGAACAGCCTAAAGAATAAATTGGTAAGTTAACCGAGGATGCATTGGTATTCAGCCATGGAGGAGAATTATTTTGATCAGAGATGGCGTGTTTCCAACGTTCACGAAAAAAGCATTACATATAACTGCAATCTCTTGAGCTAAAAACCTTACAAAATTTCAAATCATAAAATGCACCGACTGAAGTGAAATTGTATGTCAAATTTCATGTATATCGGCCATAAAACTTATTTTATCGAAGTGGAATTAGCTAGGTAAATGTAATAAATAAGTAATTATCATGATATCAACAATGCTGAGATTTCTTTTTCTTACTAAAACCCTTTGTGCACAGCTCTAAAACAGGGCTTTTTCTTATCGACTCGGTAGACCCCCGTCTATCTACACAATTGCTAAAGCTTTCAGTAGCGTTCGTATTTAATGTTTAATACCAGAAAACGCTGGTTGAGTGTATGGGGTAAGAGAAGTAGTAGCTCGCCTTTCCTCAAACTATGATGCATGTGCACTACAATTACTTGACAGAACAACAACAATTAAACACCAGCAAATAGTCGCCATTGAAAGCCAATAATCCGAACTTGATGGGCGACGTGCTAGTGCACTTCTAGATATAACAGGTACATAGTGCATCATCTACTGACATGAACAAAAAATTCGCGAAATAAACGTGTGGAACAACTACAGGCGTTATCCTTCAGCGTGTCCGCCATTTATGTGCTCCGCTTTACGTGATGAGTGTAAAACTGTTACCAAATTTGATCTGTGCAGCCTAATCAATCATTTTACAGAAATACGTTCGCTATTCTACATGGTAGAAAAAAAACCTCTTAATTTTTCAGCCCGTATTTTTTGTAAATGCAGCAAGCGATTCTTCGTTAAAAGGACTTTTTAGTACAGTCAAAATAGCATTTTGAGCTGAAGTAATTCCCACAATGCTAAAATTTGGTAGAGTTGTTCTTGATGCAAAGAAGACATTTCCACCTTTTAAATGAACCTGATTGGAGTCATCCACCTCTAAAAGCTCAACTCTGATTGGCCAGGACTTTTTTGTAGTTTGTAAGGTTGACTCCCGACAAACTACACGAAAGTCCTGGTCATTCGAGTTGAGCATTTTGAGGTGGATGACTCCAATCAGGTCCATTTGAAATGTGGAAATGTCTTCTTTGCATCAAGGGTAACTAAAGGGTCTATCTCTGTTAAGTACAGAGCTGCGCCCGTTTTACTAGGCTTGATAGTCACCGGCTTGATAGTCACCGTTCAATTTTTTTGCATGGTTTCCAAATATCAAACTGCTTGAACACACTGTCAAGGCATCGGCTGTGGCGATTTTTCCCCACATTCGTTATGACCAATGATGAAGAAAATACCGATGATCCAGAAAATATGGACAATGACGTATACGATTTAGAAACCTACCTGGAATCGATGGACATTCGCAAATCTTATGATGGGGAGCTCAATCCTGGAGCATTGATGAACATTCTGAAGAAGATGTTACTGCAAGAACCTATGCTACAACCTGTGTAACCTGATTACATAATGGAATCTAATGAAGACTTCAAGGCACTCCAAAACCGAGCTGCTCGGACACCACTAAACAGCAGCTTAAAACCAGAGAAACGCCTTAAAATGTAGAAACAGACATTGGACAAGTGGAATAAGCCTGCTTATACTAGTTTAGGTTCTGGTTGGCCACTCTAATTAGCTGTATTTATGATCGTTTGCAATCGCCTGTCTACTATATGCACTAACATTGGTGGTGACTGGATCCTTGTACACGCACTGAGTTCCTGCATGTGATAGGCTCGCAACGATTTGTTTAAGCTAGCATCTACGAAAATTGGTGGTACTCTTTGGACAATGATATTTTTATTTTGTTTTATTTCATTTCATTTTATTTTAGTTTTATTTATTGTTTTAGAATATTTTTTCTTTATAATGCTGGAGGAAGTATACGTACCCGATTTTTGATTTAAGCATTTCTTGAGGGTTAACTACGTGGGGGGGGGGGAGCTGCATGGCTTGTTGGAGGATCCACACTGGAAAATTGCAAATGCCTGGACTTTTGTAACTGGGGAAATCTCCGTTCATGACAGAGCCAAAAGTTTGTCCAGAATATATCAGGAGTGGGCTTATATTTTTGCAAAACTGATAATATAAGAATTGTGTAGGGGTCTAGGGGATAGCATGTTATTTTTATTGTGTAAATTACGGGTAATTGTTTCGAAATGTTTGACGGCTAGTTTTGAGAGCTCTAAATGGGCAGTTTTCGTCATTGGCTAGGGAGATTGTTGGAGTGGTACAAAATTACATTTCTTCGTAGTCATAGTCGTCGCTGTTGGTTACTTCAATAATTAAGGGTTCGACTCGGTATTCAATCAGATGATCAGTGCACCAATAATCGTTCTCAAGCGTTACAACGCGGTTAAATCATTTCTGCCAGTCACCAGGGGTTACATTGGCTACTGCAGTAGTTGTTAATGTTTTGCCGTCTGCAATTTTACATTTTGTGTTGGATGCTCTTATTTCGTCTTTAACTTGGGCCCAAATTAACTCTATGATATTCAGCTCGCAGTGGTACGGAAATTTCTTTTTCGAGCCACGAAATAATTTCTGGCTTATTGCTTTTGCTTGTTGCTGCCTTGTCGAGTCGAACTGAATGACACGGAAAGTTATGCATCACGATCACCAAGTTGGTCGGAATATTGGGTAGTAGTTTTTAACCAGTTTTTAAAACACTCGCCGTTCATTTCTTCATGGTAATTCCCAGTCTTAGTTTTCTAATGAAAAGAAGTTGAGCACTATTTACAAATCCTTTTCGTTAGAGCCAGCATGCAATAATATCAAACGTCGATCTTTTCCCGGTGGTATGAGGCGGCCAGGTAGCCTAACTCTTTTTTCCTTGCCGTGCCACTGCATCTGTCGGCTGTGATGTTCGTTGGCCCACATCTCGTCCAAGTAATCAAACACTAGTTGTAGCTACGCAATTAACTTACCGAAGAACTACAATGTAGAGCAACATTTTCTGGACTTACGTAAGTCGGAATCATAGCTGCAAAGGGCGAGCAAGCTTGACAATTTCTCTGCACGCTTCAGCTTTCGATGCACTCGGCCGTCGCGGCGGCGTCTGCGGCGTTAGGACTAATTGTCATGCCGTAGTTTTGGCCAGAGTTGGGTATCGGTGTTTCCTGTCCTACTGGCAAGACACGCTTACCGTTCTCTGAGATTTTCCAGTGGCAAAGCTGGTCTCTTAAATTTGTTGTTTCAGCATCCGTGTTGTGTTCTGAATCTCCATGTATTTGAAAACATTGCAAACAATCTCCCTAGCCGGCGAATTCAGAGGTTTTCCACGTCGGGAAAGCGACGAAGCGAGAGATAAGGTCGCCATGTTGGTTCGTCTGCTCGAAGAGAAAGGCGTGATCAATCTATTGTCCAAAAATCCGCGAGGAGTGGCCAACCAGAATCTAAAATAGTATAGTTTGGGAGTGGTGGAACTGCTGCAACAAAAAATGTGGCCCGTGTCCTCTACCTCTTGGGTGGTGCGGAAAAGAGCGTATCTTCAATTATATAACAAAATGGGTAATATTCATACAGAAGTTGATTAGACGTTTCGAAATTCTATTCAAATAATGGCCTGTAAAGCTTCATGTTTGTGAAGAATTGAATACATATGCATTACACAGGCTTTTCAGTCAAACTGTTGATGTTAAAAAAAAAGTGGATTGAAATGATTTTGTATAGAATTTTATTGTCTACATCTTAAGGCTAGTACAGTTTTAACACGCAACGCATCGTTTTGTCGTAATATGCACAAATCTAACACTGGTAGCCATTTTTCCAACATGGCAGCGAAAGCTGAACACGTATTGTACCGGACTTTCAGCCAAACCGTTGATATAATGAAAAAAATTGATGTGAGGTGATTTTATGTAGAATTTAATTATCGACATGTTAAGTCTGGTGCAGTTTTAAACACACAACGCATAGTTTTGTCGTAACATGCCGAAATCTATTATTGGCAGTCATTTTTATAAAATGGCGGCGAAAGTTCAACTCGGAACGACCAGGACTTTTTTATGTGTCTACCTTACAAACCGTTTCTACTAAAATTCAGCTCTGTGGGAATTTATTTCCGCTGAGAAACGAAATTTCGTCCACTTTAATGTACTATTTAAACCTCTTTTAAAAAAAAATACGTGCAGCAATAAATACTTAATAAGATAAGTATGTTATTTTCCGGCCGGATTTCACGTAAGAAAATCTCGACTTTGCGAAACCCTACGTACAGAAACCTTTTAAATTAATTAAAACGATGTGTAGAAACCATTTTTTTGGGCGGTAATTCCTCATTAGCAGGATGTGGAAAAGTTACTTTTGGGCATTACTGTCGCACACAAAAAATTTCATTACTTGACTTGAGGTGCCCAACGGCCTTCAAATTTAACATTGTACGGCAATGGGCAGAATGGGGGAAAAGGCAAAAATTGTGATTTAATGTTTTAAAATCTAACTTTTATCTCATTGAATATTCTCAGAAACTACGTTAGGATGCCGTAATTATAAACAACTTCATTTTGCTTAAAAACTGTAGGAATAATTAAGCATCGAAAATTTCCAAAAATGGGGCTAGGCCATTTTGGCCCATAACTACTGCTTACATTATTGTGCAGAAAAAAAAGTTTTTTGTGCAATTACGCTACCATTTTTAGTGTCTAAGTGTTTCAAATGATATAATGCTAAAATTAAATTTAGAACCAGTCAAATCATCATTTTTTCCCCTTTTTCGTCGTTTCGCCCATTGGCATACAATGTTAAACTTGAAGGCCCTTGGGGTACCTCAAGACATGACCCCTGAGTGATGATAATTGTGTGTGATGGTTATGCCCCAGCGCAATCTATCCACGCCATGCCAATAGAGCAACGGCAAGTGACGTCATATTGGCTACAAGAGAGATAGCTGCAAGGGGCACTAGGTTGAAATGGAGGGTTAAACAACGGCACTTCTAGTCAAGGCAGTGCTTTTAGTGCGGATTTCTTAGGCTTAAAAAACCGTTGTTTTCTCCAATCCCTTATGCTGCGAGGTTGTAAATGGAAAATAAAGATTCCATTTGCTTAAAAATGGCAACTGCCAACAAATCAACAAAAATCCCGCGTTATAGGACGCCAATGCAACATTGTTATAAGACGCCCTTCTTTTCACCCTCCAGTGCCCCTTGCAGCTAACCCAGTTACTGGCTCCACCATAGAGTTATGTACAATAATACTACGTCATGTCACTGCCCTACGAGGTATTCTAAAAAAAAAAAAGATTTCTACACTCCACCCTACTACGTAACCCTGAAATTGGAGTCATCCAGCAGTTAAACTATTCAACGTTGTTCATAAATAAATATTTCCTCATGCGCGTATAATCTAATGATCAATATGTCAAGACAGAAGGGTGAAGTAAATTGGATTTGTTAGATTGACTTAGCTTTTATTTCATTTTGTTTCTTTCTGGTCTGTTGTCACATATTACTAAGGGTTCATTCTTTGCTTAGTGCAGCTAATGACAACGTTGACGAGTTGGTAGCTGCCATAGATAAAAACGTTTTGGGACCATTCAACACCGTGGCTTAAAAATGTCATTTCACGCTCAGTTCAAGGATTACGACGGCCGAACTCTGGAGTGTTTACTCAGGAAGACTCTCCAACTCTTCCCACAGGAATCCATATTTTTTTCCCCCTGAAATCCGTGCTTGGTTCATTACAGCTGCTAAAGGGGAAGTAATTGAGTCGACGGGAGGTCGAGGGTTATCAACATTCCAAAACGGGGAGGGAACTCAAAATTCCAAATGGAATGACAGAATGATTTTCGAGAAATAACCGAAGCTGTTTACAAATCGATGCAGTACCTGTGATCCACGTTCAACATTACATGACCCTCGGCGTACAAAGGGTTCTTAACTTACTCAAAGGCCAGTTGCAACTAAATTAGCATTGCAGCATCTAGGCCTATCGAGTTCTCTCTCGCAGGAAGCAAAGGAATGCACAAAGCAAAACTTTTAAACACGACAAACAAGCCACGTAACTTCTTAATTATGGAGTAACAATTTGGTACGGTCTCGCGCACCTGGAAACAAGCCTTAAAGATTAACGATATTAGTTATTAACGATGTTACTAGATGGCACCAGGGTATTTTCTTTATATTCAACCGTGGCGCCATCTAGTGACATTAGTGTTCGTTAATCTGTATATCTTGCTCCTAGGTGCACGAGGGCGTACCAATTTTTAACTAAATAATTCAGAAGGAACGTGGCTTGTTTTGGGTGTTTAAAGATATTTCTTTGTGCGTTCCTTTGCTTGTTTCGAGCAAGCGCTAGAGAGAACTAGATAGCACTCGATGGCGCTAGATGCTGGAAACCCGCCTTTAAGTGCAAACCCGGCATATTTTTTATTTTTTTTTAAAGTTGTTGAAATCTCATCAGCAGCCCTACCCAAAACATGCCTTCAAAATTAGTAAAAAAAAACACAACCGAACTAGTTTCTGTAGTGTTTAGTCCACGTGCAGTGTGTATTATTGACAAGAAGAATAATTGGTTATTAACAAAGGATAAGAAACGGGGTGATTTAATGTTTTGTTAGGTTAGTTTTTACTATAGTTTTGCTGAAATTACAAAAAAAAATTAAAATGGTGGCATCTAAACAAAGAAGAAATAGTATATGGCTCGGGTTGTGTTATTATTATCGAGCAATCTATTTTTCATGTTCATTAAATTTTAAAGGCAATTAAGCAGAATCAGATAAATACATATATTTTAAAAACAATTAGATTGGAATTAACCAGAATCAGATAAACGCGTATATGTTAAAGGCAATTAGATTGGAATTAACCAGAATCAGATAAACACATATATTTTAAAGACAATTAGATTGAAATTAACCAGAATCAGGTTAACACATATATTTTAAAGACAATCTCATTGAAATAAACCAGAATCGTATAAACACGTATATTTTAAAGACAATTACATTGAAATAAACTAGAATCAAACAAATACACATATTTTAAAGACAATTAAATTGGAATTAACCAGAATCAGACAAATATATATATTTTAAAGACAATTAGATTGGAATTAACCAGAATCAGA
>JAHWFP010081034.1:11724-23121 GCA_023313725.1 Lithobius niger
ATATATATATTTTAAAGACAATTAGATTGGAATTAACCAGAATCAGATAAACACGCACATAGCCTTCAATGCACACACACCTCATACACACACACTTGCCTATTTTTTTTCGCTTTATTTTTTAGTATTCTTTAGTCATTTTGTATCCTTTCCTTTCATCACCTTATTGATGATTCATGAAGATCATTTTTTTACCATTTTTCAGCGATTTTTTTTTTTTAGTCAAGCAGCATTAATACGACGCACGCAGACACCAACCATTAGCTTAAATAAAACTTTGAAAATTTTTTTTGTATAACTCTTGTCGAGCCGTCAGCTTTCTGTCCTGTGTATAGTCATTATCTTACTTATCGTGTTCAAAAGTCAAAACTGTAAAAAAAAAAACCCTTTTAAGACAGCAGTAAAGTTTCACGTGGAATAAACACTACAGCGACCATAACCTACACGACATGTTAGACGTGCTCCTTTCCTATTTTGACTTGGGTAAAGGGTGTCCAAAAACCGCGGGCCATTCGGAAACAATGCCGGATGATTGTTTACGAATGGCCCAAGGTTGAGGGCCTCAACCTAGGACGCTATGGTATACTGCGTTTATCGGACAAGCAGGTTCACGATTTAGGGCGCAGCCATCTGTGAAACTTCCGCATCGTGATTATGGGATGGCAACCGTCATTAAGGTCGAACATGGTGGGCAAATTCAGTCTCAGTAACTGAAAATTGTTGGAGAAACCCTAGTCCGACGATTATAGTAAATCACGCACAGCTATAGTTAAACTGCGATACTGTTTGCAAAATTTATCCCAGCACAGGCAAAAGTTTGAACTAATTTTCCAATAGCTGTTCGATTTTATAAATTGATGTTTGCATCGTTTTTAAGATGCACAGCGTTTTCAAGCTTGTGGCAACGTTCCTTTCGTTGTGTTCACTGTTAGCAGTAGATAGATTATGTTGTTACACCATAGGAGCAGGAGCCTACAGAAGCAGGAACCTGTTGTTTTCTATAGGCTCCAGATAGGATTTATTATGTCAGGAATGATGAATTATGAGATGTGTATCTGAAGAATCTCATTCAGGCAAGAACTGTGGGTACCAGGTGCCGCCATATTCCTTCTGTTTTTTTGTTGTTGCTGTTTTAATCTGAACTTGTTGTTATGCCCTTTATAGGGCGTTACAATAATTTTGTAAATACAATAAATAAATAAAAAAAAAAAAAGATTGTAGGATTGGCCTCTCGCTAATCTCACTCAGACGAGAACAGGAAGTTAGCTCCGCCATCGGCGTATAGTTACTGGCGTCGGCAAAGTGCCTGAAGGACTGCAGATTGCGAAGGTTTGAATGTTTCTAGTACAGTTGCACACCCCTGTATTAACCGACTGAATATTCCGCTCGCGATTACAATCGAACTGCAAATTCCGTTGGAATGTCATAGACCGTGTAACAATGACTATCGCGCAGTTCCAAATGGTCTAGTATAACATTTCTTAAAAATGTTAAAGAGAAGTTGTTTAAAGGGGTTATTTGTCGTTGGGTTTTCGTTGCATGAACGGTGATGGGGGATTTGGAATCAAGCAACAATTAATAAACAAGTATCAGTTAGACGATGACGTTCGGCAACAATAAGGTAAGACATTCGCTGTTTACCCGAGTGGCGAAGCCACGAGGGCAATAAAGCAAAAGTCTTACCCTTATTGTTGCCGAACGCCATCGTCTAAGATATTTGTACAACGACGAGTTGGATCTTTAATGATTGAGCCCTTGTTGCAGTAAAGCGACAGTGTTAGTGCATTGTTAACGAACCATCGTCGAACATATTTTGTACAACAAAGATTTGCATTGTTAGTAACCTAACCATTATTGTGATAGCATAACGAGCGTTGTTGTCGGGAATGTTCTTTGCTCCAACTTTGTTTTTTTTTTTTAAACTCGATTAATGCCATTTTAATAAATTTTAAATCTTTCCTTTGGGTCTTTTTCAGCTATTGGATGTATTATTTTGGAAACATTAACACGTAAATATTGATATACAAATATTGATAGCAGCAGTAGGTTAGATCTACTTACGTAAGTAAGAACCAAAGGCCTTCGTTTTCTTTCTTACGTAAGTAAGACAACGGTTTCATTGTTGCATGAATGTGTCTTCATGATATAAATCCACTGCTGCAACAATGGTCCAACAATGAAAGAGTTGTACAATGTCTGCTTACACGACGCTCCAAGAGTTCTACTGTTACCATAATTTGGTGGGACAATTTCCCATTTCCACAATACACACACAACATTTTTAATAGAAGTTGCATGAACGGTGATGGGGAAGTTGGAATCAAGCAACAATTCATAACGAATGTCTGCTTACACGACGCTCCAAGAGTTCTACTGTTACCATAATTTGGTGGGACATTTTCTCTTTCCCACAGTTCACACAAAAAATTCTTAATAGAGGTTGTCTGACGGGGCTGTTCGTCGTTTAGTTTTTGCTGCTTGTATGGTGATGCATAGGTACTTCGGAATCAAGCCGATATCAAGTTACAATGCGCTACATAAGAAAAGTTAATAGTTACGCACACGCTGCCACCTAAGAGCAGCCTAGTAATAGACTAGCTGCAATATGACCGCGTCTAATGGCGGGCTTATTCTGAAGGGGGGGGGGGGGGGGCGGAAAAGGATCCGCCTCTGCCAATATAAATACGAATGTAAACAAAAATACATAAATATTAAAATAAATCCGCCACTGCAAATTGTAAAGTGCAAGTGACGCAAATTTAGCTAGTAGTAGGCTAGCTGTAGTATTATTCGAAAGTACATGTTATAGACTGTATTGACTGGCAGTGGCTTAACTAACTGATAGGGACGTGTGGGCGCGGGGAATTCTTTACGTATACGAATACCCACACATTTCATACGCCTATCGTGTGGCCGTCAGTAAATCGTTGTAGTGTATAAATAGAAATAAAAATTCAAAACCACAGGCAAATAGAGCAGTTCTTGTTGTTTCGTAGATACTTCATGATTTAAAAACTGCGCGCCCCGCAGTTTTCCAAAAAAAAAAAGCATTGTTACACCATTGTTGCTTCAGGGCCAAAAACCCGGTAAGCTGGTATTCAGTTTTGTTATATCTTATCTACCCTTTGTTAACAATGTAGACGAGCAAAGAATTTAGTCCACTTCGCTTGCTCATTCATCCGAACGTAGGAGAAGAAAGGGTTGGGGGCGGAAAGGAAACTGCCTGTCTGCTGACATCAACGTACTCTCTTACGTTTCCATGGCAACCCGGGACGTTAACGGGAAGTGAGCTCCGCCATCTTGGTTCCACGCTTGTTTTGGCCGAATTCGTCAATCGCTATTAGCTGTGTGATGTGTATCTACTAATTCGCGGTAAGCAACTGAATGGCGTTTTTTCGATAGAATTGTTGTCTCACTTTCGCTGTGTGACCACATCATGTATTTGCGATTATGCATGCTCTATATGAACTACCCTAAAACGATGCTGTCAACAGCAACATCACAGCAGTGCAACTAATTCGTTCTCCGTTGTAAAATCTAACAACCATTTGTTAAACCAGTAAACAGTAATTATTGAATATATAGTTTGATACGTTACCTGTACGAAAGAATTGAAGTGTGGCCCGCTACTAATTTGAACGATGTAACTTGTGCAGCGTGGTACATTAACGCCTAAGTTTATTGCGTGAAAAGGCGCTCACAATCGTCCATTCACCTCCACTATGCGTGCATAGATGAAGCTCTCAGTAGTGTGCACCCATGAGAGTTCAGTGGTATAGTTGATGGTAAAGATGTTATAGCTTAGCTAGTAAAAATGACGCTGGTTATTTGGTTCCATTGGATTTATTGCGGTGGAGTTGCAATGTTACACGCGAAATACACGACTTACACGCGAAATAACCCTTGCTGTTTTATATACGTTGTTTGCGGGACTTTAACGATTAGGGCAAAAGCAGGAAAGTATTGCTGCCGTCCAAACGCAAAAAGACGAATCTAACAAAAGACGAATCTGTAGGCTTATACGACTAATGAAGCCACGCTCTATACAATGGTTAAATCGTATTTTGTCTATTTTCAATTTTTCACCGAATTTCAGGGGTGGCAGAAAAACGTATCTGATGCTCATTTACTTAATCCTCCAGGCAGAAAGACGTATCTACCATTTTCAACTTTGACGTCTGTTGCCAGAAAGACGAATGTCATATTCGTTTTTTTGCCATAAATCGTGCGTCATAAAAAATGCACATTCGTCTTTCTTCCGTCAGCCACTATACGTCAGAGGCGCTTCGGTCATTCAGATTCGTTCAATCCAACACACGTCGTGTGTGTGATGACAGCTAAATAAAACTAAAAATTGAAGTTTCTTTTTAAAATTTAAGAGAAAACTTATTTGAATGTGATACCTCTGAACTTGCTAACAAAAAGGCATATAAAGTACCTGACACATTTCTTAAGGGATAACAAGTTATTTTAACATATAATTATAGTCCCACCAGAATCCATGTTCAAGTTATCTGACATATATTGCTTACAACTTCTTATTTTGCGCGATAATATCAATCCTTGCAACTTCATGACGTATCACAAGATTTGGTATGCTATTTATATTCATATCAAAAACCAAAACCGGTAAAAGGGGCCGCCAAGTTCCGTATGGTTCGGCCCTTCAAAGGAGTGATATCAACACACCAAAACATTCGCCAAGTTAATCGCACCGCTTAATAGTGCGAAGGTTAAATGAAAATTAGAACATTGCTACTTTCGCTAGCAGTGTTCAAGTTTTCATGTAACATCCAAAGTATTATTCAGTGCGATTAAGTTGGCGAATGTTTTGGTGTGTTGATTTCACTCCCTTTAAGGGCCGAACCATTCGGAACTTGGCGGCCGCTTATACCAGTTTTGGTTTTTGATATGATTTCACTCCTTTTTTTTTTAATTGTTTAATGACTCAACTCCACTACCGAGCAGATGTGTAATAAAGTGCCACTTCAACAAGAAATTGGTTTTCAGCAATTTGCTACTACCTTTTGCCTATAGGCCGAACCATTCTCAACTTGGTCACCTCTTTATAGGTTTTTGGTTTGGTTTTAATTTTGTTGCAATTTGTATTTACGAGACGTTAAGCAAGCAAACTTAAGGAAGAATATGGAAGGAAGGGCACCGCAACACATTGCGTATTTCTACAACAATCCTACAAATCTAAGCTCTTTAGTTCGTGTAAATGAGTTAGAATTTACGAACTGAGGGGGGTTGGGGGGCTCGACCGATTTATGTGGGAGTAGACGAATATGGGATCATTCGAGGCGGCTCATAAATATTTTCTACTCAAGGTAGTTGGGTGGAGGTGGTCAAGTGTTTTTTATCGAACGAATAATGACATGCTATGAGGCAAAACAAAAATTGGGAAGTGACTTAAACTTTTTTATTTAATCGTGTAGCAAACCAATACCGTGTCACACTAAAACAGTTAAGGTGAAGCAGAAAGTGATGCTAAAGACATTGCGAAGGCTTTTTGGAAATTCTACCTTTTCTTCAGAGATGAATACCAAATATTACTATGACCAGAACTGCGGAACCCAAAGCAAAAATTGGACTCTTCTGAACACAATCCTTTTAGCCATGTTTTCTGATGATATATCTATTGACTACATTCGCTTTAAATATCTGAAAGTACAGGTCATGTTTTCTGTGCAACCAACTCAGCTTACTAATATATATATATATATATAGAGAGAGAGTTAGCAAGGAAGGACAGAAAACTATTCGACTTTTCGAATTTCATAAATTCTGTCACTGAATCCAGTGAAAGCAGTGCTTACGAAGGACTTTGGACTGTGAAATGGATTCGAAGAATACAAACTCTCTTAAGTTGCCAAGCAGACCAAGTTTTCATGAAAACTGAGGCTTGAAGATATGAAAAGAAGATATTCTATAAAACTTCTATGTCTGGAGACTGCTTTAAAGAATAAATTTCGTCTCCCACTGCAATCACCTCGTAGCCTACTAATCCAAGAGGACTAAACAACAATAACAAAATTCAGGTGTTGTTCTAAGTTAGTGACATGAAAGAAAAAGCCTTTTGGAAAGTATGCCAGATTCTGAGGGCAGTTAAGGTGATGTGATGGAATTTTTCTTATCCAATATATACAGAAACAACAATAAACGTACTATTGAGTTTTTTATTTTGTGCAGCTGTAGTCACTTTTAATTGCAAGCAATTTTTTTACCCTAGTTGTAAATATTAGTATTAAGCTGCACAATTCGCGATCCAAAGATGATTTTAAAAAACAACTTGCTTTTATTTTTCTTACACTTACGTTTTCTAATGAACTAAACCTGGGGCTGGCTAAACGACGAAACTCCCTGTTTATTCTTTTTACCAACCTGAATAAAGGGACTAATTAAAAAATTATGAATGGCAAAAAAACGAAATTGCTTTTACGCCTGTATTTCTGCGAGGCTGGTCTAAAAACTTTGATAGTGTTATCTTAAAGGGTCAAACTTCCTTTCTGCCTAATCTCAACTCATATGGTTGTTAATTAGCAGGTCGGCTGGAACCAACTACGCAAAATAGCTCTCCTGAAAAGTTGACTTTTTGTATATTCGTCTTTCTGACTTTGGAGGGCAGATTGGTGGTAAATAATAGATGGACTTACATTATGTTGCAGAATGTTGCATAATGATGGTATGAGGATCGAAATATTGGGTAAAAAAAAGGCGAATAAATCATGACGATTTCACTCCTAGATGTTACAGTTAGGAGGAATTGGAATGGAATGAATTAATACAAGTAGTAACCATGCACGGCAAACAAAGCATGACACCATGACTACAATGCACGTCATGGCATGCATGCGCACATTGGCCTATAATAATAGAGTCTGGACTAGGCTCAAACTTCTTGGGAGCTCCTCTGTAAGGACATCCGCCACGGGCCCAGGAAAAGTCCACCACTCCATACCAGCGCCAAGCTGGGGCTGATGACCTTAGTCTTCAATCAATGGCGTCCGCCTGGTCTACCCACAAACGTCCGGCGCATCAGCACAGGATGGTGGCAGCTCAAACGCCAGCAACGCTGCCGATACAGAAATGTCCCTAGGGTCGAAGTTTTCGGTCGCCTTCCGTGGGGACCGTTTTAAATTGGGGAACATGAAATAAAAAAAATAGAACCAAGATAAATACAAAATTCACACCTTAGAATATACGGCCAAAACGGTAGGGATGTCGTCAAAAAGGCAGTGGTACGCAATAGCAACTTAAGGGAAAAAGGCTTACCAACCAGGCACCGATTACGGTGTGAATACCCGGCCTCTAATATGTACAAAATTGGCGTCCAACAGAAGTTTCGACACCCCGGCCGATCGGCGAAATCAAAACATGCCTATTAGGACGAAGGGAGCATACAAATCGGCGTCTTTATGGAATTGCCTGTTAGTTGTAAAGAAATTTCGCGAGTTGGCTTTTTTTGGGACTGGAATCTTTATATTTAAAAATGTATTCCTTGGCAAACGCCAACCGCGCGGTGCGAACAAGTCGCCCATCATTCAAAAAGAACATAACAGTAACAGACCGCCAATTAAAGGGGAGAATGCACGCTAAGAAACAAAAAAGCGGCAAACCCATTATTTACAACATGTACATAAGCATTAAGTGCTGTGCTGAAAGGAGCAACACCACAACAGATTTCCGCCGCGTTGAAACAACGCAGGGTGATAGCCCAAAAACAAGGGATCAGTTACAGAAAGTAACGCATCACGACCGTGAAAAGCTGAAATAACGCTATTGATCACAACACCTCTTGCATCGTAAGAATCAGAAAATCAAAAATTTAAGAATTATTCAAACCGTAATTTTATTAATTTTTGAGTCAAACAAACCCCAAAGGTCAACAAAAAAGTAAGCAAGAATGGTGGAGCAAGGTGGGTTTTCCCGCCAAGAGACAAGTGCTCTCAGAACTACAATAATAACGACCAACTTAAACTATGCAAGACTGGTAAAAAAGGGTTAAAGGGTTTAACGAGTGTTAACCACTCCTGGTCATCTGCCCGAAGCCCTAATGCCCTATGTCTGCAACAGCCAGATTCCCAGGCTGGACTGGGAACATCAGTCTGCAACAATGGTCTAAGTTGGCTAGAAACGTATATCAAGGCCAAAACCTGACCAATTATTGTCTTCAGTAGAGATAAATTCTTGAGCAACTACTGCCAAGCCGAAAGGTAAGTTGCCAGAGTTATTAATTCCTGCAACAAATTAAATCTTACGATTAAAGAAAACAACAAACCGTGATTGGTAAGTAAAATGGGTGTTAAAATTAACTTAGTCGTGCGCCAGTCTTAACAAAAATTACGTATATACGTAAACGAAAAAAAAAATATTCACTGGCAATACGTAGTGATAATAACGCTCCCGCAAGGGGATGTAATGTTGCAATAGCGTCATTTATGATGTACTCCATAAAGAGACGCCCAAGAGGGACTGAAAATAAGTTAGATTACAAAGTTACATCGTTAATTGCATCGTTGTCGTCATGTCATGGATGCGCACATTGGCCTTTAATAATAGAGTCTGGAAAAGACTCAAACTTCTTGGGAGCTCCTCTGTGAGGACATCCGCCACGGACCCAGGAATAGTCCACCACTCCATACCAGCGCCGAGCTGGGGCCGATGGCCTTAGTCTTTAATCAATGTGGCGTCCGGCCACACAAACGTCCGGCGCATCAGCACAGGATGGTGGACGCTCAAACTCCAGCAACGGCTGCTGATACACCAGTTGCTATTAATGAACTCACAACACCGCAGGCGCGTTGCTATGAACCTACTTCCGCCACGTCCTCCTTGATCGAAAAGAATACCGACGCGTTCGCGTACTTCTTTTCAATCCCCAACCTGTTTCTTCTCCTATGATCCAAATCCTTCTATTCGTCGTAGGTCGGCAGCTCTCGTTCGCTTTTGTTCGTATATAGGATGGAAAACTTATTGGAAAATTTCAACTTTAGCATGGGAGATTGCGGTGACACCAGCAAATAAACTTATTCGCGGTAACAATAATGCTTCTTCTTCACGTTACATAAAAAAGCTAGAGAATTCTTGGTTCGGCAACAGGGGGTTTAAACTCGCGGTTGGGAGGGGGGGGGCTCACTATGATTCGGTCCTCCCCAGCCCCGCGGTTTTGCCCAATTTTTTTTTTATAATTTCATTGCTGTTTTTAATTTGATTTAATTTTATATTGCTGCACTGAACTGAATCCGTGTCTGCCGTCATGTCTGTCATTATAAGGCAGTGACTCGACGTAGTATTATTGTATATAACTCTATGGTGGAGCCAGTAACTGGTATAGCTGCAAGGGTCACTGGAGGGGGAAAAGAAGGGCGTCTTACTGAAGACAATGCTGTTAAGAATGGATTTCTTAGGCCTATAATACGCAATTTTTGTCGATTTGTTGGCAGTTGCTGACATTTTTAAGCAAGTGGAATCTTTATTTTCCAATTGCAACGTAACAGCATAAGGGATTGGAGAAAACAACGTTTTTTAAGCCTATGAAATCCGCTCTCAAAGGATTGCCTTGACTAGAAGTGCCGTCGTTTAACCCTTCATTTTAATCTAGTGCCCCTTGCAGCTATCTCTCTTGTAGCCAATATGACGTCACATGACGCTGCTCTATTGGTGCCTCTTCCGGGTCGGGAGCCTTTTGACTTTTTGTACCCCATCACCCCTAAAAACATGCCCCATGAACGCCAGTATTGTTGGTGTTTTATCAACATTGCAGGAAAACTGCGAACATTTTTATCATCAGCACAGTTACGGTACGTTTAATCTTAGCCTAAGCCCTGTGGCTGGCGTTGACTCTTTTGCATTTTTTGCCTAATTAGGATTGTTGAGGTCTCTGCCCTTCTCAACTATGAGGCCGAGAATGGCGCTTTTGGTGGCAATTCGTTTTATTTCATTTTTTTAAAATTTAATACCACTAGGGCAGCCCCCCCCCCCATCTGTATAAGGCCGGTTGTATAGAGCATTGTTGTTATTTCCCATTTGCATGAAAATACTGTGATTTCCCGTTAGCAGTCGCCCATATGCTTTCATTAGATCTAGTTAGATCAAGAGTTAAGAGACATAGAGGCCTAGATCCCGTTTGCATGAAAATTTTGTGACTGGAAAAAACATGACGCCATTAATACTGCGCATTTTTGCTGAAAACACAGTTCGAATCATTACTTAATAACAGACAATTCCGTTTGAAAGACACATAAACAAACAAACAAAAGAATTAAGATTATTGAGATTCCCACTGCGGACTTTAATACCATTGCAGACACACACACAAACAAACAAATCTTACGATCTTAGTTATATAGTCTATATAACTAAGATCGTAATATTTGTTTGTTTGTTTGTTTTGTGTGTGTGTGTGTGTCGCGAGATCACCGAGATCCGACTACTAATTCTTGGTCCAGACGTAATGTCTGCCAAACGGAATTGTCTCTTCTGTATACGTAACTAGCATCGTACCCGGCTTCGTTCGAGGATTTGTTTTTGTTTGACACGTGGTTGTTTCCCAGTATTTGCTCGGTGCTGCCTGATCGTTCACTGCAACAGTCGATTTTTGTTTGTGTAACACTCCCCCTTTCCGCCAATCCTCTCCCTCCCCTCTCCCCCTTTTATCCCGTCCTCTCCCTCTCCTCTTGGTTTACTTCTCTTTCTCCTCTTTGCTATACGTAGTTGAACACGTACCCGGGTCCCGTGCTTGTTTGTTTGCTCTCTTCTAGGTTCAGATAATGCGTAATCGTATGCTTAATGATAACAGCTCACTCCCCCCCCCCACCTCCAGTCTTTCTTTGTGTCTTAAGCGATGCGTACCGTGTGAAAAAGAAGTGTGCGTGACGTCATGTAATACTTGCCCTTGAGATTACCACGGTGTTTAGTTAGACGGATAATTGTTAGAGCAAATTGTTAGTCGAGGCAACAATGTGTCAATTTCAACTTCTTTTCAGGGCAACAATGTCCCAGTTTCAACTTCAAGCCAAAGAATTGACACAACTCGCACGTTTTCATTGTTCCCCTTCTGGGGGTCGTTGCGGTTGCTTCATTTCTGTTATGAGACTGTGGTTTATAATGTAAGATGATTCAAACTGTGTTTTCAACAAAGATTACGGATGACGTCATATGTTTTTCCAGTGACAATATTTACATGCAAACGGGATATAGGCCTCTTTGTCTCTTAACCCTGAATCTAACTAAATCCAATGAAAGTTTAGCCATACTGCTAATGGGAAATCACAGTATTTTCATGCAAACGGGAAATCACTACAATGCTCTATAAAACCGGCCATATGCGGGGGGGGGGGGGGGGGCTGCCCTAGTCTATATAACTAAGATCTTAATATTTGTTTGTTTGTTTGT
>JAHWFP010081036.1:1631-16867 GCA_023313725.1 Lithobius niger
GTTCAAATTTGTGGCACAACGATAATGGAACCCGATGCTTCGAAGGGCGAATTCCAATTTCCAGCTGAAACCTTCCGTTCGAAATGGCCTACCGTTTTTTATTTATCTTTTCACGATGGCATTCTACGGCCAATACACCTTTTCATATTGCAAGTTTGGTTTTCCACCTACTACTTTTACGTCAAGCAAACGCAGATTTCATCAAACGAACCTTTTTTTTGGGCGCTATGAAAACGTCGTCTTTGCTTCGCCAGCAATACATCATATCACTCTACACTCAGCCCCTTTCCCCCCCCCCGCCCTCCCGCCAACCCACTCCTACCTCTCCAATCCTCGGTTCGGCGTATTATTCCCCTTTCCTCGGAAGTGCTTTCTTTCCGTGACCATCCCCCCCCCCCTCCTCCCCCTTCTTTCCACCTTACAGTCGTAACTGTAGTGAGCTCACCTTGTGGTTGTTGTATGTTGAAACCTGCCGTAGAAAAATTCAAAAAAAGAATTCACGACAAAAAAAACGAAATTGTGACTCGTTTTCCCGTTTTTATTTGTGCAGGATTAGTAAAAGAAAACTAGTCTGCTTACAACTCCCGTCGGAACGACCCCCCCCCTGCCCCTCCGTTTCTGCACGCAAACAAAACATTGTCCCATTAGGTTTGATCAGAAATGAACAATGGCATGTCTATGATATTAGGAGTGAATAAATGCCATGTTGCAACTTTCGCCTTGTATTCCACCGTTTGCCCAAGGCCGTTTTGGAAAGAAGCCGCAGGTTTCATCTCCTGGCTCCAAACCAGTTGATTTAACGTCGCCAAAATCCTATTTTACCAAAGCAGTATAAGCGGCTTCAACTTCCTGTCACGCGTGAGAACTGGCGTAGGAGTCGGGAGGCAAGACACGCAATTTCTACTCCAGTCGGCCTTGCGCGAAACATAAAATACCTTCCGCATTTCAAGTTCGTTTAAACGCTAGTTCTTGCGAACTGACACAAGCTTGGGCTATATGTAGCACTAGGGACATTTTTCACACGTATTTTACTAGGTAAAATCTACATAGCGTAATTTTTAACGTATGTTTTCTGCAAAAGTAAAACCGACCCTAGTTCGACAACTGGCCGCATACGGTCAGGACTCAGTACGAACGCTGGCACAAAGGGTAGAATTGTGTTGGAGACTTCTCCTTCATGCTGCTTCTGGTGATATACATAGGGTTATGCAGATTTTCAAATTGGAAATGTTGCAATCATAGAACCATAGCCCAGCAGAGGAAAGTATAGGCGTTTTAAGTAGTTGATCTAAAACACCATTAATATACCCTTGTCCGGTGGGGTAGAACAAAATGCCAATGATAAAAATCCACTGTTCATGATTCTATGGGGTCAACACATATATTCACACACAAAAAAAAAATTTCACGTCGAGTGTCGAAGAAAAACGGACCTATTTTCCGATATTGTGGGGAAAAAATTGAAAAATTCCGTGGCTTAGGTTACACAAGAAATATTCTTGGTCTAATGCAGGAGAAAACAAAATAGATATATTCTCTTGGTCCGGTTCTGGAGACTAAAAACCCATAGTATATAGATATAAGAAGTACAAGTATATAGATGTAAGATATAAGATATACCCATATAGATAAAAGAACAAAAAAAAATCTCCCTGTTCCGTGCTGGGCTAATCCACCAAGAAAAATCCGTGGTTAGTACAAGGGGAAATCCGTGGTTAGTTCTTCGTCTTTTTCTGCCACTACTACGCTGAAAGTTATCAACTATTTTTTAAGCAAGGCAAAAATCAATGAATTAATCAATCAATTATTTGGTGTAAGTTTTTCTGGGCTCTAAAAACACTACAAAATGATAAACAAACGGCTTAGCACTATTGCCGCGTGATAAGCAGTGATAACCAGTGTTCGGCCATCTGAACGGAAAAAGTTTCAAGTATCACGCAGTCCCCGGACGCTACGACCGGTGTTTGTTTATTCATCTTCTTAGTGCAGCTTCATTTCTTATCGACTGTAAGAAGATGTAAATGTGCCGCTTTATCCTCTCGCCTCATGTGCAGTGGTGTCCCGCGCATGTGAGCTTGTGAAGGTGAATGTATGACAACACAGTGTTGCCATAATCGTACTAGTAAACATATTTCCACGATGTTTTCATTCTCATAGCAGCTTCACTTCATATAACGTGAACCGTATATGGTGGTCCTTGTAAACAAAGTCAAAGTGCTCTAGCATTGTTTATTTTCAGTTCCTTTTAGCATGTCTGAAGGTTACCTTTGTGGTTGTGACATTGAACAGTACCCATTGTGCGGGGAAGGAGTTTTTCCTGTTAACGTTTTGCTGTTTGCTGTTTTATCTCTTCCCGTTCCTTCGATTTCTCTTTGAATTTTCATTTTCAGAGGTAGTTGCGTACATCAAAAAAAGAAAAGGCAAAAAAGAGGGCTATACAAAAAAAAAAACTTCCCCGACCAGATTCTTTTCCGCAACAACTGGAATAAATCTTTTCACGTCTCTTTTTTTTTCTTCTTTATATATATTTTTCTAGCAGGACAATTGGTGGCGGATTGAGTATCAGGCACGGCATTCCTCCCTCCATCTGGCCTGTACTCCCCCACCTCCCTCCTTTTCCCCAATCTGTCACTCCAGCTTCGGTGAGGTATAGTCTGTGTGCACACTAGCTTCCAATCGATGGAGTGGGGATGTTCACGTAATATAAGCTGCAAAGGCTTTCCATTTCCAATTCCATGGGTTTCTTTTTCCACTCATACCCCTCCTTACTCGAGTAACTCCTCAACCTCCATCCCTTCCCCCTTTTCGCGCCCCCGACGGAAAAGAGAGGAGTAACGTCTGCCATGGCCGTGGGACCAAGGGGCTGTGTTTACCCCATAACGCGTCGGAAGGTGCTAGTATTAGGCTGCGAGCATTTCAGCCAACCACCGTCTCCTTAAGAAGCCATTCTAACTTTCCCCTTCCATTCCACTCAGTTCCCCTTCTCTTCGCTTCCCCCTTCATCTTCCTGCTCCGCGTGTCTCTGGTCACGTGATCCTCCCTCGAGTCCGGCCGCGCATTCCTGACTGGCACGTGATGGAGGTCTGCGCGAGGTCACGTGTTCGGCGCACGACAGTCTGAAACAGGACCCGAGATGCTCGGACCGAAAGCTAAAACTTCGGCGAGTGAAGTAAAAGCAACTTGCCTTCTATTCGTTGTTAAAAGTGCAAGTGCAAAGAATGAATGACGGGAAGCCTCACGAAAACTTTAACAGAGTTGATCCCGTTGACCTTAGAAACTGTCCTGATTGGTTTCATTTGAGACTTATTCAATGTTAACCCTCTTGAGAGAGGCGAAAACGTTGTTGTTGTCTTAAAACCATACTAGATATGTGCAGAGAGGACCTCCAAGGAGGGTTGCAGGGGAGAAATGTTTGGTCCCCAACGACCGAACAATTTTGGGCATAATGTTATAGCCTATTTTAAAGCATCTTTTGGAATATTGGCCCCCTGTTTCTTAACCCTGTGCCTTGCACGACATCCCCCCCGACCCCCACCCTTTTACGGCACTGGACCTATGTCACTAATCCACATGGCTCAACTGATTTATTGTAATATAAAAATGTAAGATTTCTAGCATTGTTGTACTGCGTGGTCAGAATATCTTCAAATTCGGCTTCCGTTGTGTAGTCAAACTCTCCTAAAACATGGTCTACTTATTCTTGCTCTCCTGAGGCGTTATTATTTAACCTGGTTCAATAAAAGGTACTGTGGGACAAAGAGCATGCTGCGACTACTACAGGCGACATTGTCCGTAATAACAGTATGCAAGCTAGGACATCGCCGTTACATGACTGTCCTCCTATGCGTGTTAAGTCTTCTCTTCCACGAAATTTTCTATGTGACCCAACGAATGCCACCAGCAGGCCTTATTTTAGCTTCTGAAGCTTCAAGTCTATTCAACGCTTCCACCGCTAGCGCATCTGATGTTTCTAGAAATAAACTATGCAACTACAATCAAATAAGCGAAAAACATTTTCTTTAGCAGTGGTGAGACTCATGTTTCAGTCTGCATTTAACTGTTGTTTTTTCGAATTGCCAACCAACTATGAAATGCCGTCTTATCATATCAAGATAATACTGTTCAAGAGGAGTTGCTTCTAACCGAGTTTATATTTTACCTTGATGATTATGATGAATTCTGTCTAGTCGATTGAGCGCAGGATGGCTCAATGGTTAGCATGACCGACTCATTTGCCAAAGGTCCCGGCATCAACCCTGGCCTTGGCCCACCCCAACATCCAAGAAGAGAAGGGCACGGAAAGGCATCGTGCTCATTCTAGTCACCCTGCAAAATCGTCTCCTCTCCATCCCGAGATAATCTTAGTAGTTGAAAAGAACTTTATTCTCCTGGTTTCCCCCCCCCCCCCTTTTATCGGTGGATATGTCGTGAAGTTTACTGAGTGTTCGTCGCTATGGCAACGTACTTGTTTCCACATTTGTCTACTTCTGCCATCACTCTTAAAAAGTAATAAATAAATACAGATTCAAACCTATACCCGTTACCTTTTGGACTTAAATGTCATACCTATATATATAGTGAAGGATATTGTTTATATTGAATCTATCCATTGCAGTTTTACTATGTTATTGCATGGTACTCGCCACCTTTCCTACCATGTCACAGACTGACTGGGCGGGAATTGACCCGCCACCTTTGGTATCAAAAGTCGATGGTTTAATTCCCGCTCAGGCAGTCTGAAGAACTGCAGTGTAATTGAACTTTTCGGTTTCTGATTTTTTTTAGTTTTAAAGAAACGACTGATTTGCGTATTAAAATTCGCTGCGTAATCAATTGTGAAATTTTAAACAGTTTCATTAAATTTTCTTAACGGTAGAGCGTTACTTTACGGTTTCGGTTTTAAATTTTAAACGAAACAACATATTTGAGTGGCAAAACTGCTTCCTGAAAAAGTTGCAAAATGGCTGAGGCTACACTTCAAAACAATTCGAAACAGTTCCGTCATGTGTTTATCAAATTAAATCATTGCAAACCAGGGTTGTTACGATTGTAATCATGATTATAATCACTTGATTAAAATTGAAATTCACCTGATTACAATCAAGGACTAGGTTGGAACAAAACTGTTGATATACAAATACAAAAGAACTTAAACAATCCAAAATATAATACACTGCTGTTGAATCTTCTGCAGTCAGGAATGTCTTCTACTTTGTTTGGCCTGGTCCCTACAAAAATACGCAACCGATTAGGAACAACAAAAGTAGGAAATTAATGACAACATTCAAACCCTTAAATCCAGGAAAAAACTAAAGGACTTTGCAACTTATGTGCTTCTAGGTGGCAACTGCAGCTGACGTGACTGTGTTTATTTAATAAGCTCATGTGTGAGAACTGTACCATTGTACCACAACACCTAAACCAACTTTACTAAGTATTATTCCTGTTATAATAGTTAACTGGTGTGCATGTTAACATTGAAATTTACACGTGGTAATCACGTGTAACTTAAACTTTTAACTTTTTTAACTTTTTATATTTAAGAGATTTATAGGTAATAATTTGGCAGTAGCAACTGCCAAGCAAGAAACAGAGCAAGCTCTAGCAACTTGAACTACGTCATGATTATCGTTGTATTCGTACATGTTATTAAATTCCGATTATAATCAAAATAATCTTGCTTATAATCAAAATAATCCGATTAATTCGATTATTTTGAAATAATCATGATTATTCGTTTTTCTGTAAAAATAAGCAGCGAAGTTAGTAATATATTCGGTCATTCCTTTAATGTGCGATTGACATTATTGCAATCAACAAAAATCTGTAATCAGATGTTGTCAGCATGATGTTTGTTGACGTAAGCATAATCCGTATCGCTTTATATGCTTTATGCATTTTATACACTTTATAAGGAGCATGTTTTTTTCTGAACAAGCAAGCAGCAAGTTAGTAGGCTAGTGTTTGTGGTCATTACTTCAAAGTGTGAATTACTGCCTCATTCAGAAATTTTAATCAGCTGTTGTCAATATGATGTTTGTTGACTTAACAATTCGTATCACTTCACGCTTTATAAGGAGCATGTTTTCTGTAAAAACCAAGCAGAAAATTAGTGTTTACGGCCATTCCTTTAGTGTGTGATTGAGATTGCTGCCCTCAGTCAGAAACCTGCAATCAGGTGTTATCACCGTGATGTTTGTTGACTTAACAACCATCCGTATCACTTTACACCCTCATTGCTGCACGCTTGTTTAACTCGAATATTAGTAAGTGCACGCTACATCAATTCCCATCACGTTGAGTCTATAGACACGATCATCAGGGCACTGGAAGGAAAGTTGGTTTGTTTGGTTGGGTAGTCCAAGAAGAGGTTCGCAAGGCCCTTGTCGCAGATTACGGAGAGTGTTCCCAACGGTCCTGGAAGAGACTTGGGATCGCCCTTGAGGTTGGTTTCAAATTTAAGGCATGCTTGAGCCGATGCCTTGTGGACTGACCATGGCGGGCAGATGGGAAAAGGATGTGGCTGCATTCATTGGTGAACAGGGCAACTCAAACCAGACGCACTGGATCGTGAAGGCAGTTCTCGTCCGTTGAGCCCCCATCGCAATTATAAAATCAACTGCTGGAATGCCGAGCAGGGCCCCTAGAGCTGACCGCCAATCTCCAGAGGACGGCGGCGAGGCTTAAAGGACCTGGTGGTTTCACAAGGTGAACTGGCCAGGAGAATGTTTCGGCTGCCAAGTTGAACCCACCCCAACGGTAATCCTACTATGAAGTGGCAAGAGGATGCTTTCAGGGAAAAGGAGTTCACACGTAGTTGTTCTAAACTTGTTTAAATTCAATTTGTTTAATTATTACAACTGTATCATTTAATGCTTCAATGTGTCAGGCTGATGTAACTCGAAACTTGCTCCAAATGAGTGAAAGTGACTGATTTTCGTAGTGGCTGTGTACTTATCCAGTGTAATCCTTAAGTGTAGTATGTCTGTTTTCACACTACCCTATACATGTTCAAAACTTGGGTGACATTGAATTTTCAATAGTTCAAATGTTGTGCTGAATTTTGCACACGAATTAATCGTTCCTGGTCTATGCCATTGTTTGTGCCAACATTGCGTATAGCTTCTGGTTTCTTTCCATTGTTCAAATATAACAAAGCTGACTTGTTACAGCACATTTCTAAACCATCCATAGTTCGAATGAGGCAAGTTTCGCACATAACAATGGAATTTTTGTCCAGGAAAAAGAACTTGATCAATGATCACATGGCAAAGAAGTGTTGAAAATTCCATATCCGCTACTATACACTACAGTACCATTTTTTTCTGATAATCGCATGCGAAACAACTCGCAAGTAAGTTTCTCGTGTGTTTCTTCTGCAATCCGATAATGGAAGGTACGACGGGTGCGCGATGGGTGCATGCCGTCCTTAGACAGCTTACCTTTACAGGTTAGACGGGTTGCCGTCCTGACTTAATTGTTAGGCGTTACTGTTCTCTCCGTATGTTTTTCGGTGGCATTTTCGTAACGTACCGTGTTACCAATCCCTTCCCGGAAGTCGTACCTAATTCGTACACGTCAGAGTTTACTGACGATTCCCAGCATTGATCGAAATAAACGGGCTGTGATTGGCTGATGAGCCGTCTACTATTGGCTAAAATAAACCGAGGGCGATACCTTCATCCAACTGCGACTGTTCATTTTCATCTTCACTAACGATTTGTCTTTTCCTTATTGATATCCTGTAAACTCCACTTCTGTTGACTCAAACTGCAGTCTACAAGAAAGTATTGGTGTGTTAGCGTGGCTTACTACCTGACAACTGACGCGTCACATAAAACAGAAATTAACACGCGTTTGAGATTAACGTTGCAGTCTCGACGAAACTGGTCTACTTCGACGTGACCGAGACCAATGTTAGGTCATGGATGACGAAACGAGGCCGAGACCACAATGGTTAATATCAGACGAAACCGAGACTGGTGGATGTCTCATCTCCTCTCGCGCAGAACATTCCAACTACGATCACTCTAACGTCTATAGCACTCGAGGAAACGAAGGATTCAAATTTAGTGACACGTGCTGCTGCTTAATAACGTACCAATAAATGTTATCAAGCATCAGCCCGGACTCAGTTAATATGGATGCTTATAAATTTTAATTACAGGTTACTTAATGTTAGGGGTTAAATTCGTGAATTAATAAAGTTCTTTGCATGGAAAGATTTTATCATTTCGTGCTTTTTTTTTTTAGCTACGCTTCAGTGTTGTTTGTACCAGGATTGTCTTTAGTAGCACATTTGACATCCTCCGGTGCGATTTCTTATTAGTTTTTTAAACCAGGATTCATTAATTCAAAAACGTGTCAACTATAAATCGAAATAAACATTACTCAGAAGTTATAATTTGGAATTAAATAAATCAGAAATAATAAATGCGTATTCAGGCTCCTTGCAGAAGAAGGGAAGAAAGTTTCGATTCGTTTCTTCTTTTATGGTAAAAGGTTATTGGATACCCATTTTTGAGTCATATGGTTCCTGTCGTAGATTCATCCGGAAATTCTGATAAGGGAAGTTGGCAACTGCCCATGTGCTGTAGATTGATGTACTTCTCACATGGTTCTTAAACTTGAACTATAAGACAACTGAAGTCACAAACATGTTAATAGACCTAAAATGGCGGCGTTCATTTTAGAACACCCCAACTTTTAAACTGCCGTTAGGTTCACATTGTTACTTGAGAACGTTATTTAGTTGCAAGAAATGGTACAATGGTACCAACTAAATGGAACTTCGAGTTCTTTCGTAATGTTCTTAAAATCTGCGGTTGCTATATACTTGCATTTAAGTGTTTAAAAAACCCTATTATTAAGTCGTCTCATTTGAATTTCTAACATTTTCTAAATATTATATGTCAGGTGCGAGGAGCACACACAGACCGGAAAAGGAACCAAAAGAGTGACTAAAATTAGGGCCGTAGCGAAGGGTATTTGGTTGGGGGGGGGGGGGAGTGACTGTCATTTATCCAACTCATCTTATGATTTTGCCAACTGGTTTAAAGAATGCCATTAGTGTTGCTAGTAAAATACTTTTGAGGGGTCCGCCAAGCTTAGCTAGGGGTTCTGGGGGAGCGCTGTAAGCTTGCCCAGCGGGATCCGGGGCGGAGCCCCGGAAGCTGAAGCATTTTACGCAATTTTAGTGCCTGTTTCTAGCCTCCAGTGAACACTGAAGCAACAAATTGTCTAGCAAATTTTGGTGATTTTTTTTATTCATATTTTAGGATGGTAGGTTTCGTATAAATTTTATTGTGACTAAATCATGTTTTATTAGATATTTTTTTTCAAATTAAATTAAACCGAGTTCAGTTTAGAATTATATAAACACAGGCCAGCTGGCCATTGACGATTGAGGGTTGACTTAATTGTACATTTTGGACTTTTAGGCTGTAATGAATGACGACTCCTGTGTGCTAGCATAGGCAGCAGGTCAGGGGCAGAAATTTTTTTTTAAATGTACTATCGAAAGGTGAAATTAATGAAATCTTTTTCTCAGTTGTATCCCAAACAACTATAGGCCTAGAGGTATTATTGTAAAAAAAAAAACTGTCACATTTTAAAACAAAAACATGCTCAAGTTTTTAAATAATGGAGCGTCGAAAGACGAAAGAAATGGCGAAACTTTTTACCTCAGTTTTGTCCAAAACATCTTGATGTATTATTGGAGAAGAGCTTCCACATTTGAAATCAACATGCTCCATTTAATTTTTTTCCATTGATTCAGGGGATCTTGGGGACCGGTCATTAGTTATGGCCGTGGGGGTGGGGTGGGAAATGAAAACTTTAATGTGACCACTAAATTTTCGATGACTCCCCCTTCAAGACCTGAAAAAAATCCTTGATTCCTCCCACCCTAAGGTCAAAAATGATGTGAACAACCCCACGAAAGTATTTTACACCCATCTTTTGTCGAGATTCCTACAAAAGTATGATGAACACACTGTTTGCTTATGACCACTTCCTAGCATAGTCAGAAACTAAAATACAGAAGACGCCAAGAAACCAGGTGCCAAAGCTTTTCTATAAAGTTTTTTTTTAAAACTGTACTACCAGGAATAGTATTATTAGTTTCAAAACCTTGTAAACTGCGTGGGGGTGTGGCGGGCTTGCCCCCCAGAAGCTGAGCCGTTTTTGGAAATTTTGAGTGCTGTAAGTGCCATTTTTGTGGTCCAAAAATTACTTTTTTTCCAGTTGGTCAGTGTGTTTTTGACCTCCCCCTTTTTATGGGACCTGAAAAATTTATGACCTCCCTCTTGAGATGGTCCAAAAACTTCATAACCCCTCCCATCTCCAGCCTCCCCGGCGATAAATAATTACCGGTCCCGTAGGGTAATTTTTGCCCTCATTTCGTGGCTTTTTTTTGGGTCACTTTTGTCCTTTAATATGGGATCTTATGAACTCTTATCGTCAAATTTTGGACCTTTGAAATTAACAAGTTTAAAATTTTTAACAACTTTCATTTGAAAAATGTAGTTGTTTCTGCATTAATACAAATTCAAATTTAGTGGCGATACGTTAACAGAAAAAGGACAACAGAAAATCAAATAGCTAATTCAATTTTTCCAACTCGGTTTTTGATTTTGCCAACTGTACCCGATTTTCATGAAGTACACAGCTTTAGTTTATGTTACTGTTTTAACTAAAACCAAGGCACTGATTGACTAGCAGACGAACTAGTAAATCAAATAGACAACTGCATTAATTTTTTAGATTTATTTGATATCACAACTACAGACGGCGATAACTTGGCAGAAGTCTTTACGCAGGGTTTGTTTTATGCAGAGTTTGTTGATATTTCTGTTTTACCTAAGAAACGTTTTAAATCCTGGCAGTGATGTTGTGTTTTGGTATATTAATATGCCAGTAATTTTCTACCCTCCTGAAATACCAGTTACGAGTTGGTCCACGCTAAAACCCCTTCTGAGCAACACTGTCTAACAGAAAAAGAACTATAGGAAGTAAAATAGCCAACTCAATTTTTTATTTTGCCAACTGTGTACGATTTTCGCGAAGGTAATTGTTATTACGACTTCAAACTCGGTGGGGATACAGTTTTGTCCACTTTTTGTTTTTATTTTCTACATTATCTGTGATATTTATAAGCTATGGTGGTGACATAGCAAACAAAACGACCAAGTCAATTTTCAATTTCGCGAACTACGCAAATTTTCGCGGAGCTTCCTTTCCCCCACTCCTTACAGCCTAGCGATGCAGGGAAGCAACCAGAAATGATCAGGGGCAGCGTTTCACTTACTCCCAAGTTACACAAAAGTGTTGCGAAAACTGATGGAAAAAAAAAATGTATTGTAAACTTTACTTTCAAACTGATGATATGATGATAATAATTAACCAGTACTCAAATTGCAGTGAAAATGCAGTGAAATTTGTCCGATTTTGCCAACTCCACAACTCGAATTTGCCAACTGTATGTGTTTTTTGGATGGTTGGGGGGAAAGCTCCCCCCCCCATCCCCCAGTCGCTTCGGTCCTGGCTAAAATCCAGTTTTAAAGTAGGGGGGGGGGGAGGCTGTATTTAGAATGCAAGAAATAGGCCAGCACAAGGGGGTGTATAGTGGTAGGTTTACACAGAGCCACAAGCCCAACCAATTAAAAACACGTAATAAATAACAATATGAGAAATATGTGCGAGTTGGAAAATATATACGCACAATAAAAATCAAGTGTGTGGTAAATGATTGATCACTTATCATTGCTATTATGCAGCAATTGTCCATTTCGTGTTGGGTTGTGGTGGGTACTTTTAATCTCTAAGGCTTGGTGCCTTCACATTACATTCTCTTTTATTCTATCAACAATTCACCTTGCCAGCTGGAACCATTCAAAAAGCTATTTTGCTCCTTGTCCCTGGATCATTGGTGATACGTGTATTGATAACTAAATGTCAATATTGGTGCTTTGGCTCCCATCTTTAAGACTCTTTCCTTTTTCCTTCCATTATTTTCCTTTCCAAGTTTGAGACACCGTGACTTTCTTGATATAGTTTTTTTTCCCCGTTCAACATTGGTTGAGGTCTGCCACAAACTCCCTTCTGTTAATGGGGTGGCGCGTTGCCTTGCCAGCAGAGATGGGTTTGGCTGGCACACACCAAGAATGTGTCCTAATTAAATTGCACATGCCTGATTAATTAGAGTGGCACGGAGATTTTTGGATTCCATCGTCGCTTCATTTGGCACTGGAGCCTGAAACGGTCACCACAAGAAAAAGAAATGTTATGATTGCGCTCAACCACATGGCGTGCCATACAAATTCGGAATGAAAAAAAAAGCACTGGTACTAATGGTATTTGAAGGCAGGACGAAAGGAAATGTAGGAAGCATTGATAACTAAAAAGTATAGCAACGGGTTTTCTTTGCGTCGTGTAGGTAAGGGGGGGGGAGGGTAAATTGAATAAAAACTCCCTCTTTAATACCTTGCATTACATTTAGTTCCCACTATATGCAACAAATCAAAACCTTTGTTTCATTTAGGCTTTTAAAGAACATAGTTAAAGGCCATTTGAAACTTACCTATGCACCTTGAGTATGTTCAGCATCATCATGACATTAATGGCGTTTTATTAATTTGTGTGCGTCTTACGACAGCTAAAGTAGCTTAATGCATGTAGCTTAATGCGACACTAACTAATTTTGAACCTAGCAAGATAAGACCCACAGCAGTCAACCTGTGCACTGATAGAGGAGCTTTCATCCCAGGACTGAAAAAGATCCCCAAGCTGCTGAAGGCACTGCATCCAGGTCCCTGTCTCCAGGCACTGTCTGCCAAGTCCCTTTTCTGATAAGGCTTTGGTTTTTTTTTACAAGCAACCACACAAAGTCTGCTTGCTTTTAATACCCACTTTGACAATGTTGTGTGATGAATTGTATCTTTAACTCATGTTTTCGTGGGAGATGCCATCGCTAGATTACCACTCCAGGTGCTCAGCTCACTCAACAGCTAACAAATTAATGTAAATATTTGTCTGTATGTATAGAAACTATATTGATTGTTGTAGAGTGATGTAGGCAGACCCGAACACCTACTGTTAAGTGATTGAGGGTCAAACTTGCTGTTTTGCTTAGCTTTATACCATATGCAGTGTTCGCTTTACGTAAGCTTATATTTGTAACTATGTAAAGTGGTGTTTAAAGCGACTTTTGCAATATTGATAAGGTTTGGTATCTTGTATGTATATCCACGCTTCACCAAACTACGTTTGTTCAATCATATTTTTGCGCACGCTACTTAACAAACACAGAACTTCGGTCGGTTCGCTCACTCAATCAGTTGCTCCTCCCTTGGTTAGCGTAATATACACAATGAAGCTGGAATTGCTTTATAAACAAACTGGCTGATTATTTCCTCACGGGAATATAGTGCATTGTTGCGCACACCGGCTAACAAAAGCTGATTTTGTTCGCTTTGCTCACTCAATCAGTGCCCCCCCCCCCCCCCATCAATCGCTCCTCCTGTGGTTAGCGCAAATAATGCAATGAAGCTGAAATTGTTTTAAACAAATAAACAAACTGAATGACGATTTCTTCAAGGGAGTGTAATGATTTTCAGTGTACATCAGCCTGGTTTGCTCCTGCCGGGCCCCCCCCCCCTCCCAACACTTTTCATTTCGTACCATGCACAGTTTCAGTACCCTCACACTACCTTGCTTTATGCACCACTCTCAGTAAAAAAAAATGCATGCAGAACTGCAAAATTCTTCTGGCTAGGGTCACACCTGCCACCGTTGCTGCCAAACCCAAAACATCAAAGAAAATGTCCCACCTTTTATTCGCCACGTTGAAAATGTTTTCTCGCCGAACGCACGTGAGCAAAAAGGGTTTAGGGGCGTCATATGACGAGACCCGAAAAACATTGACGACCCACTAAAAGGAAATAAGGCTATATCCCGGTGCAATAGACGTTTCCTTTTTGCAGTACGACGGTTAGGTGCAGTGGGTGTGGGCCAGCCATCATACGACGTCTTTGCCCACGCTTTTGTGCTTCATCATAATCGTGAAGAGGTCGTCCTGGGTAACGTGGCCGTTTTTACAGCCCGCAGTAAATGTTGTTTTTATTTCACTCGGACGGTGTTACCTTTTCTGGGCTTCAGTGGTTTTTTTTTTTTTTTCATCCGCGGCACAGGGGTCCAGCAACCGCCGTCTAAACACGTTTTCATCATTGACGGCCTTGCCGTGTTTGGTACGACTGATGACGGCAAAAAACCTTTTCCATCCACTCGGAGGTCGGCGAGCGAACGACGACGCGGTCACACCATAACTCAAGTTGGCGTTCAATTTTGACCGTCGAAAAAGGGTGATAAATCCGTCACAAATCGCTCACATTTTATTTTATTTTATGTCTGGGTCGGTTTTACAGCCGTGAAATCGCAAAGATGCCTGGATCTTTGTCTTTGTCGGGAGACAAGCCAATAACGCCATAATCCCCGAATGTAGCGTGGTCTTGTAAGAACGCAAAACGGATTGCTTTTACCGTAACCTTTAATTTCTTTATTGGTTACGAAACGTATCGACTAGAAATTAAATATGACTTCAAAACCGTAACTCATAGACCCTTACTTGTGAAGCCGTTCAAACCTTTTGATCAAGTTTGATTTAAAGGTATCCGTGTTGGCTTCCCTGTGTGACTTGGGAAGACATTAGTTTTGAGACATTAGTGCGAACTTATTTAAATGTTGCAAATGATTTTATTTTCCTATTTTTTCCAACGTACGAAACGGTTTTGCTACATTCACTCAAACTCTTGTAAATGTTGCATACGATAAATACGCGCTGGATGCACGAAAATAGGGCGACGCTTTTAGCAGTCGTGTCTGGATCACTATTTCAGTGTTGTCATAAGTTGTTGGCATTTATTTACAGCAGATAGAAAAAAAAGGAAATATTTGAATTAACGTCCTTTTCAACTGCTTAAGTTGTCTCGGGATGGAGAGAGAAAATTTTGCTAGGAAATACCTAAGGTCTTTTCCATGCCACAACTGATATGAACACAAACACATTTCCTTTGTCGTTCTTTTGCTGAATTTAAAGGGGTGAAGTAAAACCAGATTGAGCCCTGGTATCTCTGTAATGTGTGGTGCAGTGGCAACCCGGACCACTGCACTGTGACTGAGGTTGGCGCTAATGACCAAGCTGTCGACGCGCCATTAAGCCTCATCCCCCCCCCCCCGGA